>BGZK01001431.1:0-153612 GCA_005406025.1 Eumeta japonica
CACAAATTTTATCATTGAGATATCAGTCGTGTTGCAATGTAGAAACTATATCGTGTCAGTGACACTTACGCATTGTCTTCCATCCACGTGGGCTGTATCTTCAGACAGTTGAAAGCCTCGATCTGATTATTGCCAGCACCGACCCAAGGCCACAGGCAGTGAGGACCTCGGATCCCACCGCCGTTCTCCCATCCCCCGGGGAGTATGGGACTGCCCAGAGGTACGGGGGTGATGACGTGTCCTTCCCGAGACGTTATATCAAATCTTGCTAACGCACTGTTCCAGGAGGTCGGTCTGCTGTTGAATAGGCCGATCTGAAAAGAAGTCATACATACAGATAAGTCGCCACAATAATGATGTTCATGCGTACATAATAACACCCATCGTAAAGATTTTGAACTAGATTTATATTTATTCATCAATGTCTCGTAAAGAATACAAGAGGGAAAAGTAAAATTAGGCGATCACAATTATAATAAAATTTATTAAATGAAATGGTTATTTCGTTGCACTGATTAGTATAAGAACCCACAACCTTTCTTGTCGTCTAATATCAGCTCAGTAAATCGCTTTATATGCATCGGAGGATTAGAATAGACCAGGACCTTAAAAGTTCTTTACAATTCCTTACATTCGAGGTTACTTTGAAGTCACGGTTTTAAATTGTAAGCATAACTGTCATACATAAGTAATAAGGTGAGTTCCGGATCGCTATATATGTCTATTGCAAGATATATTGTAGTGTTTCCTTGGCTGACACTGACTCCAAAAATAAAAATCATTGTAACTACATTATATTATCGTAATAATTTGATTGACTTTTAGGTAGTCTAATATTTTTCATTTCACTTTACTTAGGAGAACTCTAAAAAATATTTTGATCATTGTTTGCTATTCATAGGCATGTGTTGATTTAAATTTGAAGTGGGTGTAGCTACCCAATTGGTATGGTAAACATATGGATCAAAATTCGCCATTTACTTATAGAAAAATGAGTTGAATATTAAGTTGTAGCAGAATACGCAATTATTTTTTTAGGTTTTAGTGCATATTAATTTGGTTTAGAAATAGATTTTTTTAAAAGTCGATTTGCTTTGTTAAAATTTTTGTTTTCGCTACATTTTTAAATGAAGTTTCTATAGTCTGCGGTTTATCTGATCGACTGGTTGAATATAGCGACCTATGCCAACTCTGTTTACTCTCTGCGTGGTCATCATCAGACCACACCCCGATGATCTTGAGCAGAGAATCGAGGTGTTCAAATAACTAGAATGCATAGAAATATGACGAGATATTAAAGCGTATCTCTAATCTAGTTCCCTTAGCGTAATTTAAGTCATGCGAATAGCAATCTAGCAACGTCTATAGAATAAGACAAAATTTTATTACATGTGTAGGCTATTGGGATCTTTGATAAACAAAACGTAATTAAGTTTATGTTCATTATAATACATTTGACGTGACAACGTCTTAAATTAGGTTGCGACTGGGGAGTCACTTATGAAAAGGTGTAACGCTCGGTAACGTAACGATGAGTCACCGAACGAGAGAGAGGGCTCCGAATGCCTTGCGTCCTCCCACTAACTATGATCGGTCTGCCGCGCGCGCAGCACTAGAGAATTATGCATAGCTTGCAAATGTATTGCAAGTTATTGTATGTATATTTGTATATAAATACGTATGTATGTGTAAAGGTAAAATAAAATTTGTTAATATGAAATTCAGGTGAGATTCTTTGTATAAATTAATGTTTTAAATATAATTCTTTGTATAAATAAATGTTTTAAATTGTTACTATTATTTCATCCTTCCCTACTATACGAATGAATATTCACATTAAAATGATTTTACCATTCAAAGTCGTTGTCACGTAAAACTTTCGCCCGTATACCGACTTTACAGGCAACCAAATTTTTTTATTATATTAAAGGTATACTTAACTACGCGTGAAACTCGCACGGAGCAGAAACACTGGCTGAACACGTATTACTCTTTATGACGAACGATTTTATGTATGTACTGAACTCCAATGAAAGAACAAAGAGACCGTCACAACGTGTAAATAGATTTATTGTTTATTGTAGCCCAATAACGAGAATTAATTTATTACGTGTTCATTCAATAAAATAGTAGTTTAATTATCTCCTAAGTCTTGAAAATCTCTTGTTCGTATCGACGTACTAATATGTTTGAGAGTATCATACATAATCATGTATAACAGGAAGTATAAATCAATGCGAGCGTGTATAAAACTATGTAGGAAATAATTTCAATTTTAGCGTATTATATCAGTCGATATCAATGTCCTCTACCAAAAAACGTGTTTGTTACCCAAATTTGTAAGTGATTATTTTATTTTTGGTTACTTTTCAACTGTATTAAATTTTTAATTTATCCAAATTGTAATGATCGATATGCAATTATTCTATGGTTATTAATCATTCATATTTGTAGCAAACATTTCATTGCAATATCTAAGAATCAGCTTAAATTTTTCTCGTTAAAGAGAAAAGGGGAGTACTGGTTTTATTGCCGAGTTGACATAATATATTGGCAGTTAAAAGAATCCTTAACCCATTCCGGTCTAATAAAAAAGCATTGAGGGTACCCATCAAAAGGGTATCCCTGAGCCTCGGTACGGCCGTTTTGGTCTCATTATTCTATTGAAGTTTACTTCGTGTGACCCTCCCGCCCTTCTGGTAATAAGCGTCTTTATGTGGATAGGCGTCTGCGCACTCGGACGAAGCGGGACGTATCAGCATGACGTCACGACAAACAAAAGCGTTATTTGTAACATGACAAGGTGCAGAAACTATGACTCATTATGATTTTTTGTTTTTCATAATAACAATATCGCTATACGTATGCAGACGACCGACATGTGAGTTCATTGAACCCAAACTGTAATCTTTAAGGCGTTTCGGTAAGTAATGTTGTTACACGTATTTGCTGACGGATAACAATAATTGTCTCTTTGTTTACCTACTCCCGTTTGGCCGACGCACTTTCTGTAGCAAAAATTAATATAAGGTTTTACTATTTACTCTTGATATAAATTACTTCTGTACATGCAATAGCTAGACTTAAGGTAATTTTCTTCTAATAAGCAAATTATAAAATAATAAACGAATAAATTATGAATCAACATACATGAGGTGATATAACAGCGAGTCTTTGTTACTATCTTAATAGAGGAATTTGAATGATTTATAAATACTTCGATACGTATTAAAAAGAAGTAGAAAATGTATTCTGTTACAAATAAACCGGTTTTTTTAAGAAAAAAACCAAAAAAATAAAATTGACTACAAAACTGCAACATTCGAACAAAGAGACGTATATTAGCAATATAAAATTTTATTATTGATTATGTTACATTAAAATGATAATAAATGCGGAAAAACGTAAAAACAGCGAAATACATAAAAACATCTGACTCGCTCTGTTAGGAACAGTGGGTATTTTAGTGTGTGTCATCGTATCTTGTCAGTGTTTTACAATTAATAGGGTCATCAAGTCGTACAGATAGCGCTAATTGTCGATCTTATGCAAAATGTATCGCAGGAAAGGTTAATATAAGGTTGTCGCAAGGCTAGGTTTATTCGATTCTACATCAATTCTTATGCAAGTATGTACGTTGTATTTATCAGATTTTTGTCATGCTACTGCTGGGACGGATCCTTCCACGGTCTTATTATTTCAGACTCAGATCACGTGTTTCTGTCTATTCTATTACATTATAAGGTACAGAGTGGGGAAACGTCGAAGTTTTCATATATACATATAAGAAAACCGTATAACCTTTACCTCTGCTTATTGCAAATGTTTCCGAAAACTGATTGCGGGTGATGTAGGGATTGTGAGAGAATACAATGAGACTATTTTTAAAAACTATGTCTGTTTGTTTGTTCGTTTAAGCACACTTTGTTTTCAATGCTACTAGATGAAATTTTATAGGGTTGTCAACGATAGCTTGATTGGATTTTGAGGCAACATGTAGATTTTATTTTATCGAAATAGGATGAGAGAAAATCAGCTGATTATTAAAAATAAATTCCACACCGTAGTAGCTGTAACGAAGTACCTGGCAGAGCGATAGTTATTAACAAAAACTATTATTGTTAGATGTAAATTTATATATTCGAAACGATTAATCACTTAGTTGTATCTAGGAAATTCCCTGGTACATAATTCTTAATGTCTTATTAGCGATTAATATATGAACATTAGTTGCTAACAAAGACGTTTCGAAAACCGATAAATACATAATTAAATACAAAACTCAATGTCAACTGGTGACCTAGTATTGTGTCACGATCTAGACTGTAGTCACCTGTGCTGGCACAGAAGAACACCCGTTGAAATCCCAGTTGAGCTCGACTGCGTCCCTGAGCACCCCGCCGCCGTCCAGCCGGATGTCCGGCGAGTGTACGGTCAGCCACACGCGGCCGCACGATGAGTACTCCAAGCGACCTTTGCTGGCTGACCGAAAAAAACAAAAGGAAACATGTTTTACGTGTTTGTGTTTAGATCGCCGTTTTGAAATCCATCAAAATTATGTACTTACATTTTTTTTTTTTAATAATTTGAGAATTTCGGCTTACCTACGACTTTTTTTTATACACCGTAAAGAACGACAGTAATATATGAAATTGAGAAATCCCGTATTGAAACTAGTTGTATTTAGTCAGAGATTAAAATGATGTAGTTACAGAGCGGGTATTGGTAATATTTGTATACAAAATTTAGGATCCCGCGCGTCGCTATTTGTTATTTATAAGTATATAACAAGTAGTACTTAAAGATTTTTACAATTCATAATATTCGTCTAATCCAATATAATACTAAAATTCAAATCTCTTTATATTAAATTAATTTTTTTAATTAATTTTATTTTTATACCAATGTATCAAATGCAGTAATAATCTATCAAGTGATGATTACTGTGCAACAATTAATAAGGTATCTTTTTATTATCGAACGTAAATTTTAGCTGTCTTTCTGTATTTAACAATGCAAAAAGCAATTTAAGATCCGAAACTGACTTTAACCTCTCAAATTTTTATGTTTATTCTTGAAGAATGAAACAAGATTATTAAAGAAACATTAGTTACGTACATAGAGATATTACAAAAGAAAGCACGAACAAAAGGTTACGTCGATGCGCCGCCGCCATAAATAATAGACACTATGTTAGAATGCCGTGTGTGGGTGCGTACAGCGCGTGCGTTAAATAATAAGCGTTTATTTTTATTTACTGAAGCTAAGCTTAAAACCGTTAATTATACTGGCAGTCCGTAAGAGTGCGGCAGATGGTGATCTAAGCAGGGATTTAGTGAGCTACAACATTACTAAAATGACAGAACTTAGGTGTAGGGTTGCCACGTTTTTTTTTTTTTAGAATAAATAAAGTATTTCCGTGTTCAGTGACATTAAACATAAACTGCTGATTTATAGTAAAAGAAAATTATTTATTTTAATTTTCAAAACAGTAATTTCATTGATTTAAATTTGTTTTGGATTTCTTTTTCTATTGAACAATATTGGAAAGAAAGCAAATAATTTAATGTATATATTATTTAATGCATTAATATATAAACAGAAAAAAAACCGTTTTTATATTTTAAATCATTGATATAAAGAAAAAAAAAGACAATTTAAAGACTACAAAGTGAATATTTTGCGAAATGAACCTTGTGTGAAAAAGTATTTGCCAAAAAAGTAATTTAGAGTACTCTACTAGTGTTATAAATGATGATGTACTCCTGCTTGAAATAGAGCACTGCACTTTATTTTAAAGTGCAGTTGGCAACCCTACTTAGGACTGAAATGTGTTAGTTTGCTGGAACCGTAGAAAATGCTTGTCCTTAGTTACATTATCTTTACATATACAAGAAAAAAGAGATTATTTTTTATTAAAAAAATTCTATCAAAATTATTTTTTTGGTATACCTTATTGACGTCATAAATAATACATAAGTATTACATATGATAATAAATCGATAATACAAATCCCATCTATATATTTACAAATTATTTACACAATTTCAGACGTCCTGTACAAAAAAAGCATTATTTCAAACCTTGTGCTTTTGATCGGTGGAATAGCCGTTTAATTTTCCAGGCAATCATATCGGATTTTATTAAAAACACTTTGAACTGTTACACGTGTTTTAATATTTCATTAACTTTTTTTTTCTATAAGTCATCTTTTTGACGTCGGTTTGTTTATCGGGACGAAAAGACATTAAACGAAATTAAAACGGAGGGTCGATATTGCCTTGTTAGAAGTTCGTTAATTAAATATATCTGTAATGAAAATTCGTAATAATATCATAAAGAAAATAAGTAGAAGTGCGAGTCGGATCCGTGCGATTAATGTTCCGTACTAAGATTCATATACATATAGTATGTATAAGCAAATTATATGAGTTTTTTTTTTATTTGACAGGGCATACTCTTAGATAGCATTCATTATTATTATGAATGATTATTGATTAAATGTACACAACATTGTGACTCTTTCATAAGCTGTGACTATTTCGAATTTGAATATTTTTTATTTTATCATCAAAGAATTTTGAGGCTTTTGCTCAATTTAAACTATATAAAATGATTATGTTTAAAAATATTGAAAAATATATTTTTTCACTTCTAAAATATCCCGAATAATTAAACATTAGTACCGAAATTTAACTTTTCAAACCAAGGGACTGCGATATGCTACCGTTTCATTTGGCTATAGAGACAACGTTTTTGTTTTAATTTTTAATTGTCAAATCGGCTGTGACAAACGACCAAACGGATTCTGAAGTTCTTTCATTAGCGTTGGTCTGAAACGGACTATTAACTCTAATTTCAAATAAAATTGTTTCTTCAATTTTATTGCAGGCGCACCGAAGAGGTCTGCACGAACCCTTAATAAAAAATGTTGTTCATACTTCTCGACTTTAGAATATTTTATTAAGACAAGGGAGCAATTAAAAGTTTGTAAAAAATAAAAGGAGGAAAATTTAAGACGTTGTGATTTGTAATGTTGAAATTAGTTTACTTCTACAGGAATAAAATTACCAATGCAAGGGTATATTTTTAGAGGGTGAATTCTTAAATGGGATTTTAACGGCATAATAATTATACACATTATCAATCAAAACAAATATTGCAAAACGACCACGATAATTAATATTTTTTTTAAATGTATTGAAATCGCATATATCATGCAACATATTTTCCTAGAATGATTTAATTAAGGTTGTTTTCATTATCGACCGTACGGAACCTTTGTTTCGCCGATCAGCCTCGCCCTCGTTTGTATTCCTTTTTATTCCGTTAATTCAATTTCAACAAGGCACATTGACAATCCAACATCGTCGATAAATCAGAAACATAAGCGCTCTCTACGCTAAACCGCACAACCTGGAATTTTTTGCTGCCGCGAATAAAATCCGATAAGTGCCGTGCGCCGGTCGAATGCGGACTTACGTAATAGTCTGAGATGACGAATTATTCGACTCGTCTTTACGAGACTGTCGGGAGGTGGCGCTTCGATATTGATTAATGGCACTGAAAAAAGTGAACAATGGGATGATCACTGATTGAGATGTCGCAAAAAAAAATGATAACGAACAGCTTAATTGTGATTTTCTGAGAGTGTGTTTGTTTGTGTGTGGAGGGGCGTGAATGAAAGGAGAGGATTTGTGGACGTCGTGTGAGGGAGTAAATTTGTGGATATGTACGGGTGGGAGGGCGTGTGTGTGAGCTGGGTGTAATTATGTGTGTGAGGTAAACGGAAATGTATTCGTGACTTAAAAGTTATCCAATCAAATACTCATTTGAAACAGAAATGGCACATTTGTATATCACATATGTCGGTACGTGCGTATAATTATATTTATAGTAACACCACAGTCTACAACAATGTCACCGATATAAAATATCTCTTATTACTTCTTTATACAACCGAATGGCTCACAATGTCATTTCGCTTACCGTGTCGTTTTTCATCACTGCGAGCTGAGGCTGACCGTGATCGTATTACATTAAAATAAAATCATCATGTTCTTTTCAACAAACGTCTGAGCAGTGTTCGCGAAATATAATAAGAATTTTTTATTCTTAATTGAAGCATAGAAGTAAATGTACAGATAGTTAATTTGAAGTCAGTCTGCCAAGGTATTTCATTGTATCTTTAAATATAAAATATTTAAATATAAAACTACTGTTCTGAGTTATATTGGACTAGATTATCAGCGGTGTGCTTCAAACTCTCATGTGCAATAATTAACTGCTAACTGTTAAAGTTAAAAACTTAACATGTCAAAATATCGATAATATTAGAAATATTGGCATTTGTGACATTAATTTAATATCACATATGCTAATATCTTTAATATTACCTTAGTTAACTGCCAATTGTGAAGTTAAAACAACGTATTTTGACGTGTTTACCTTTAAATTTAAATAGTTCACAGTTAATTATTTCAAATGAGAGTTTGAAGCACAACGCTGTATCTGTTGTAGTTATTTTACCTTGTTTCATGGAGAGCTTTCAAACTATTATAGAAATGAACCCAATTAACTTGTAGGAGGTCGCAGGTAATTGAGCTGTGTCCGTTAAAATTAAAATAATTGCTATTTTAGTTTTATAGTAATGAAAAAAATTGCGTCATCATACGACAATGTATATTAAATGATAAATAAGTACATTAAGCTGACCTTATAGTTATTAAACTAAAGAGTATTTTTAGTATTCATTTTATGTTAAATTAATGTCGTGTACCAAGCGACGCGAAGGATGGCGTCCGTACCCGTTCTTGGTCACGCTCTGAGTATCAGTTCTAACTCAGACCGTGACCAAGAGCGGGTACAGGACGAGAACAGAAGCCGGGGAGGAGAGTGGTAACGACATCGAAACAGGGACACGCATTGTTATTTAGGTACACGTGGGTTGGAAGCGAAAGCGGCATCTAGTAGGGAGTCAATTACAAACTTTTTTTTTATGCATATGCACAGATTTGGCCGATTATCTTACGAATCGATTGTCAGAAAACTCGTCACGGCCATAGGTCTAAACATCTAACAGAAAAGTAATTAACATTAAGCGATAGAGTTACAAATAGCTATTTTTAAAATTGTCTATTTTTAGGCTAAATATCTTATAAACAACATTACATCCGATCATTCATCGAGCTCGAGGAGATCAATAAATTATTGTGTATTCAAACACAGTAAGTTGCATAACAGCCTATAGTTTTTGGATAATGATCGTTGGCCGCCGCGACGTAACTTTATAAACGTTGTGCGCACACTACCCACTAACCTAAATGCTCTCTCGCGAGTTATCTCTATCATTGTCCGCGACTCGCGGGCGATTTACTTAATAAGCGTACAGTCCGCTCGAAAAATAAATCATGCCGAACGCGATCGCCCTTTCATGGTGCTCATTTATATATTTTCTTATTTAATATGTCAGAATTTTATGTTAGGCTTTTATGTACCGTTATTGTATATCAGAAGAGTATCTTAGCCTTTTGTATGCCGTTATTGAAACATCCCACAATCTTTTTACAACAGATTGAGGGACTTCGGCGTTTAAGCTGTTTCTGCTACGCGTGGTCCGGTTGGGGGTTGTTCACGTCCGGAATAGAAGGCTTAACGATGAACGATTTTTATTTTACTTTAGTTAAGAACTCGTTGACAAATTAATTCGCTTGGTATTCGGAGCTTCTAATTCTAGATCGTAAGCAGTGAACCAACAACTCTCGCTTTATTTATCAAAATAGTTATAGTTAAAATTTGATTATGAAGGCATATAAATTCTAGTATTTATGTAGGGGGTAGCAATGCGGACAATATATTCACTAATTCTTGTACTGTATTTTGTACAATTTGAAGAAAAAAATTTTTAGTTGCTTGACGTTAATGTTGTTATCACAACGATTTGGTTACATTCGATTACAAATCGTTGGAATTATTAATAAGCTTTATTTGTATAATTTATAATAGTAAACTTTTAGATTACATATAAAAAATTATTACAGTTATATGTGTTTTTGGATCTATATCCACTTATCACGTTGACATTTCTGGGCAATATATTTCGTTTGACCGAAAACAATGTTAAAATATAATAAAGTTAGCGCTTTTAATGTGTACAATAACACGAAATATACATATTTTAATGTTTTGATCGATCATTAAGAATAGGAATATATATATACAATTATGACAACTTATCTACTTTTTCGATACTTATCACCCGCTGTAAGTCAGTATAATGCCATTTACATGCCATTAAGTTGAATTTTTTACATTGATTTTGTCAATTTTGCTCAACTTTGAAATCCGTCCAGTCAACCTATAGCGCCATTTGAGACGAAAAAATGTATTAGAGAACTATATATAGGTAGTTCAAGCATCTATTGTTGAATATTTTTTTCTTAGTGTAAACATGTTTTTAGAAACTGTCATGGCATCAGTAAGCGCACGTTTCACTTTAAACTCCATAATTTGCGTTTTAACAGGTCAACTGTACCAGGTGTAAGGCAGTTACATAAGCTGACTGCGGCGGCGCATAGGCGGCGTGATGGAGCGAAGCGCGGTTTCCGCGTGCGTGCGCGCGGCGCGGGCGCGCTACCCGCTAGCCGCTCTCTGGACCTTTGTTATATATTTGATTTCACAGGCTTATAATATTAATGTATATATTATGCAGATATCAATCTCACCAGAATTATGATGCATACATATAATGTAATATTATAGATGAACTAAATATTGATTTTCGTTTATAATATTATGCATAAACCAAATATATATTAACTAACAATGTGTTATTGATATTATAGAATTACAAAATTCGGAAAACGATGGTGGTGAGTACTGAAATTGCGTGTGGAGGATGTGGTCGAAATTTTTAATATTTTAAATAATTGTATTAGGGACGCAATCCAAAAGAGGAAATGAATTTTTTTTTATATATTTTTTTAATAAAAGATGTTCGAATACAATGATTTAAGTTCAAGGTACGCTGAAAAATTAATTAAAAATTGGAAAACAGAAATTATAGACTTATTTAGGTTCTATTCAACGACAATACGTAGTTTACATTTTTTTTCTAGCTTTGACGAGCTCTCGAGAGACGGACGGAAGTCGATAGATTTGCTTTATAGCCTTTATATTATAGAATATTATAACGTATTACATGACATCTATCAGTAGATCCTTTGTGTAGAATTGTGATGCAGTAGACAGTCGATTTTGATCGATAAAACATCTCTTCTGGTCATAGCCTATCAATATCATATTATTGTACTAACAAAATTATTAACGGTTTCAATATGATTTATAGACATTATCGATTCACGGATGTCGCTGTAGGGTTCGAGCGAGAATTCGTAACTTTTCATTGTTCAGTGATGCAACCTCTACCCTGCCTTTGTGGTCGAGCGACTTTGATTACAAATCGCTATCTTAAATAGTATTGAACTTTTTAAATACTTAGTAATTAAATAAATAGTAACTTGCGATTTCCGTATCGACGAGTAAAACGTATTTGATCAAGACGATTTGTTTTCGTAACGTAAACAAGAAGTTATGTGCGGCACGTAATATTCAACAAGAGTGAAAGTCTACCGTGGTACAAGTTTTAAATCGTTCAAGTATTTGACGTGACCTATAACAAGTTATTATATCAAATCCTGAGGTGTGTATTATTATTTAGTGACAAGTAATTTATTCCTCTCACAGCAAATTAAGTATTCGGTTGTGGGATTGTTCAAAGAAGTTGTATATTCGATTTGTAAGGGAAGTCGGAAAGTGCTAGTGAAATTCGCGAGCTGAGGGCTCCGTACAATTAAATATCAATGTATTATGTAAATCCTTTATTATTCGTACGTATTATAAAACACAACGCCTGCTATTTGTCTGTTTGTGCGGTTGTGACTCAAGAAGCACTGGTACAATTGATATAACTCTTGTCTAGTATTGAAGTACATTATCTGGCTGCGTTTCAGTGAACGTTACCTTTTACCTGCAGCTTTATTCGCGTGAATATAGAGCTAATTCCTTATTTTTAGGGTTCGATAACCAACAAGGAACCCTTATAGTTTCGTCCGTCTCTCCGTTTGTTTGTCCGTCTGTGTGTCCGCGGTTTATCTCAGAGACTCGGTACTAGAAAGCTGTAGTTTGATATGAGTATTCATATTAGTTACGCCAAAAAAGTAGCAGAATAAAATATTGAACAAAAATTTTATTTTATGGTACCTCCCCTATAGTTGAAGTGGATAACTCATTCAAAAACATCCCGGCCATGTGAAAGTCATTATTTCATTTAGAGATTTGGTTGTGAAGCTTTGAAGTATTAATTTTTGTTATAACCAAGTATCTCCCTCCTTCCAGGTAAATTGTTATTCTTGGAAATGTGAAAAAAAATTACAGCAGTAGTAAGTATATATAGCGAAATTAAAAGGAAAACTAAAACAGTTAATTATGAATTAGAAGTTTACGAGCAATAGTTGATCAATTTAGAAATGTATTGAAGGAGTAAAAAATAAAGTTTCGCACAAATCTCATCGAATTTTACTTAGATGACGTTGTTGGTTGAGTAAAGTCGGTAGTAAATGTAAATTTGCAGCCCATGTATCATTATGGCCACATAAAACCATAACATCCTTAATGTCCGTGTTATGCGGGCCCGTTTTTAAACATTTTTAGCTGTTATCCCGTGAACTCGACCAATATATTCATTCTATCAAACAAAAAGCCTCCTTTTAAGTCAGCATATAGTTACAGGCAATTGCGGAAACCTGTACTGCGCGTGGTTCGATACGGACTTGGACGATCCCATTTAGCGAGCGGCCATTGGTTACAAGGAGGGTCAAGATCAACACTGGTCTGGATTGGAATCGGGAGTAGGACCGTGATCGGCATCGACAGCGGGATAATAATTTGGCGGATGTGCGCCCTCGTGGACGTTTTATATTCACGCGGGCGGGGGTGCGGGCGAAAGCTAATGAATACTATAAATTTAGGTTTAGTGTACAAATGAAATTTTTGATTCTCAAAGGAGATTTTACACGTACATAATCGAACAATTTACGATGAAATAAAAGCAAACTATTGAAAACGTCTGGCGGATTTTACTTATTTATGGTGAAAACGACAATTTTTTTCATGTTGTAATAAAAAATCGATATACACTATTGTTATCCATTAGGTTTCTTTCACGCCGCAACATTTATAACATCAAGAAAGTAAAGGTGTTGCAAAATTATATACATCTATTTTATTGTTATCTATTTTTGTTTACCGAAAAAAAATTGAAATCCATAACTTTTTCTTGTTATTGATTTGATTGAGAGGCAAACGTTTACGCGAACCACTAAAAAGCAGGTGGTCACCGCCGCCCATGGACCCTCGCTACCGCAGAAGAGTCGCCAGTACGTTGCCGGCCATTTAGGTAAGAACATAGTAATTGAGGGGGCAAGAGGGAGTGCGCCATCGGAACTCTCACTTATTGGGCGAAATGCAACAGCCCATCTGTATTCAGTACAATCGAGCCGGCCCTATTTCGTGCTGTAGTTAATATTTACATACATACATGCATAATTTACATATGTTAACCTCAGCTTGACGTCTTCGCTGATTATTGACTGAGCGCTCCGATACAGAATACGATAAGGCCGATCAAACATTAATTAACGCCGATTCCGCCATTACTCTATAAATTATATTAGTTGCAGATAATCTTTGATTTAATTAATACGCAATTCATCGGTCGTGACGTTTGTGTATACGATTGTGTCGTGAACGTATCAAATGGGCGGCTGACGTTTTTGTTTTATCAGTGAATAGATTAATGTTTATTTTATTAATTTTTTAAAATACTCAATGTAATAAAACTGTGTGGTAGTAGGTATATTAGATATTTTTCTTAATGACCGTTGAACATGATATAGGAATATTTTCGCATTATCGTCTGCTTATTTGTTGAATTCCGGATCTATTTTTTGGATGTATGAAAAGATAAACTAAATAATTGAGAATAACCAATAATAATTATGTTTACAGAAATTTAGATGGCTCTAAAATTAGAAGATCAATTAGTAGCAATCGATGTCAAGAGACATTTGCATTATTAAAACTCATGTAAATATTAAATTAATTAATACATATATAGCACTATTCATTATTAGTATAAAAATTCAGCCTTGTAAAAGGTAAAGTAAAAAATTACATGCGATCGCAATAGTTAAGAACTTTTTATTGAAAAGTCAGGTCCGTATTTTTATAAGCACACAGAGCAATTGAAATTTTTATATTACGTACATTATAAGCTTTTTATTACAAGTTTTTATTTAGTTTCACCTGTCCCGGTGTCTGTAATGAAATCTTGCGAGTGAATTTAGACCATTTCTTGTAAATCGGTTGAGAAAACAATGATCTAGCACCACCGACCTGAACTAATGATGAAGTCAAGAAGTGGGTACTGGAACTGCTTAATGGTGAACAGCAAAGACACGAAATTTTGTACATTCGCTTAAATGTGGCAGGCAGTTCTAAAACACATTGTGACATGGCTTCTGTACTCAGGGTTGGGTCCCGGCGAGGGAACAGACGAGCGGCACAGACACGAAATTTTGCTTATGAATTTAATTATGCTAGCCTGCTATAAGCATCATTAGGAAATGGCTTCTGCACCCACGGTTGGCTCCTAGTGAGAGAACTATTCAAAAGTGAAGAACACACACGAAACTTTGTATATGCATTTAATGTGATAGCTCGTTCTAAACACTATCATGACACGGCTGATGCACATAGGATTAGCTACCGCTAAACGGATGCGAGAGAATCTGCGAGCAAAATATTAATTTATAATTCTCAGTTTGAAGGTGGATTTAGAATTACAAGTGTATCGATGAGACAATGGTTTTAATCACTCAACGCTGTGATTTCGATTAAGTTTCAACTTTAACGTCTAACAAATATTTTGTTTTGTTAAAAATACGTGAAGACGATAAATTCGTTATTTCTTTCTTTGATGCTCGTTCCTTGATTCTCCTGATACCTATTAAAAGACAAATTAAAAAAAAATCATAATGTAAATTACATAACCATCGCCACATTTTTATCACTACGACTCTGTAGCCGTAGTGATAAAAATGTGGCGAAGAGTTGCACCCCTGTGGGTGTAACTCTTCCAGAAGGATGATTCTGTAATAACACGCTTTACGTCAATTCACTGCGCGTGGTGATCAATTCTGACGTAATTTTCATGTCATAAGGATGGCGACGGAGTGGTGTTAGGTTAGGTTAGGACGGAATGGTGTTAAGTTTATAGAATTGTTCTGCAGAAATTTATCTTAAGTTTGTGAACTTGTATCTAGAACCACAAATTACATAATAGTCCATATGCCGTTAAGTCGGTGGTGGCTGTATGGCCAGCCTTTGCTTTCGAGTAAGAAGATGACGGGAATTTCATTTGACCGAAAATCACCCTTTCGGTAAATATGGCTGCCGGCCGCCGACCCGCGACCCGGCCACCACATTGGTGACAACGATAATTAAAAGCCACCTGCGCACTGAATCGTCTCATTACATCATTATTTTTTAAATTTTAATTTTGTATATCAGCCTAGTGAACTATTTATCCCTTGTATACACGTTACATCAATATTAAATATAATTTAAAAACAGAATTAGGCGTGAGTATCAGACGCATAAAAAATATGAACATTCTTTTGTAAATTATGTGATCAAAGACAACCGGCAACCTTGAGATAATTGTCTCGCGGTTGCGTCGACAAAAAGAGCGGCCAGTAACACATCTACTTCACTCGGTATATAACATCTTGCCTGTAAAATGCGTTTTTTTTTTCAAGCACGTTATATTTGAATAGTCTATAATCTAAAGGCGGTAGATAGCCATCGAAAGGGTTTTAAAGGTTACTATTTTTTAACTATTTAAAATCACTCATTGAAAATCTTTTCATAATTTGGCCCCTTTTATTCGCTCACTTCGAAATTATATTCAACCGATTATATTTTGTTCGGATATACTTTTCGATAAACTTTGGAAGCAATATTAAAATATCCGGAAAACGGTCTTGCAAATGAACTCTACAAATTTGAAATTTTTAACCACCAGATCTACATATATGTGTACAAATTGTAAAAACAATAAAAGGTAGTGATTTAATATTTACTTATAAGATTGTCCCAAACATCAGTGTATCATATCTGCACTTGCCACTATTTTTTAAAACCTATAAAACAAAGTTATTTGCATTTCATGCTTACAATTAAAAAAAATCATTTTCAGCTTCTATTCATCGTGAAAGAAGAGGATATCATGTTTCGACTTACGACTATGTATTATAATCTGTAAAGTACAATCGGGAACAAAATTATCGATTTAACTCATGTGGCTGACTTTAAGTCCCGATTCTGTACATGTTATTGTATGGGGTGCGTTCTGTCCTTTTTATGTACGGAACATTCGAATTTATCATCAGATTTCGATTCAATCTCTAGAAATATTCTAACTGAAACAGGTTGTATTTTTTTGGAAAAAGATCTACATAGAGACAGTATGGATCCAAAGAAGAAATATGGATTTCAAATATGGAGAAAAAAACTTTCTTCAAATATGGGTATCAAGTTAAAGGTCTTGATGAACACATTACAAAACTATATTACCAGTTAGATTAAAAAGTATCCCACAGAATGGTCCCTCGACTGCAATAAAAATTTTGTTTATTCATTTATTGATTCAGCGAGTAAATGAGAGTAAATTATGCTTTGTTCATATAAATTAACTAATATGACCTGTTTTTTTTACTTTTTGCTTTGTTTTTTAGCAGGACGGTCGTGTTTTTTTCTTTTGATTTTAAATTTATTTATTCATTTAATAAATCAATCTTAAATCAATCAAATATTAAATATTTATATACCTACTTATAATTATATACCCGAAACTATCGTCTTTGCTTTTGTACGATGAAAGCAAAAACATTTTCTATTCCCAAATTTTGGGTATCATTGGATCTCCCGCCTTTCCTTTTTACGTAGAGTGCAGCGGCCCTCGGACTCGCAGTTTTGGCAGGCCGTTGATTAGCTTAATCTATTCAAGCCTTCTGGTTTTTTCTCAACACGCCAGTAATTCAAAGCAGCAACTCAGTTAGCTGCTTTGTTGTATGGTTAGAAGACTACTAAACCGATCTCGATAAGAAAAAGTAATTATGAGCAAATCTTTGCAACGCAATATAATTAAACCAAATCATGTCACGGTTCTGAGAAAAACTCACCAATGAAAATAACATTAAACATGCGACAAATATATACGTATATATATATATATATATCGATGACATTCTTATAGACAAGGCTTTTCCCAATTTTCTGAACAGTTTCCAATTATGAATAATATATGGTAGAATTTCGGAATCTACGTTAAATATTCCTTTATTAATACGTTTCTGATAAATCATTACAGAAAATTTTATGTATGTTCAATGTATTAAATATATGTATGTTTGGCATTCTATTTTAAAGTGGTTAATTATTAAATACCAAACAGAAAATTTTAAATTTTGAAGATTTTCTTATCCTTGATAACAGTATATTAACAATTTAGATTAAATCAACATTAATTCTTTGTTTTGTATCAGTTTAAATTAAAATTTCAGCTCTCGATGCTGTAACATTTAAAATAATACTAACAAATACTGAATTGTTAATAGCAGCTATAGTTACAACAACTAATTGTAAATTACTCACGTACGATCGAAGCACCGAACACGGTGGACAGCAACGCGAAAACCAAGTACGTCGACACAGCCATCGTCGTGGCGGTCGTCGCGCGACTGTTTAAACCGAACCGCCTTCGTTCACAACCGCTCGATTGTTGCGCAGGCGCATTTTGTAATGCGACTTTTAAGAAAGTGTACATCGCCGTTTATCGCCACGACAATCTAAAATTTATCGATATGGACAGAGCAATGGAGACGATAAAGGAAAGGTTTCGTCAATATAATGATAGTATGAATGTCGTGTCCGATCGCCCCTCGTTTCCGACCGAGTGTGTTGCTGATATATTGGGAATTCCGCTTTTTGATTACATGTCTAATATGATTTTATTTAGTGTGAGAATATTTATATGTAAATCTTTACGTAATGATATTATTAAGCCTTTTTTTCTTTCCCACGTGTAGGAATTGTGTTCACGACCAATTAATCGTTTTTGCTAGTAAATAAATGTACTGAATATAGAACAAGGCGCTCATATTTTTCATCAATCCTATCTCAATTATGAAAGTAATCTTAGTTCTACCTATTTCTAATCTTATGCCCAATTTCAATTTCAGTCCCTTCAACCATCCGACATATCAGCGCTAAAACAAACGATATATCTATCAAAAAAGTGAATAATACTGTCATTGAGTGCTATAAATTTGCACACAATTGCTGTTTTTGGTGTCGAGGCGCACTACAATGGCACTATATTCACTCGTTATTCCGGATTAGGCAAAGGATTTAGTTTATACGGTTTCCTAGTAGTACGCAGTATGGCTAGTAAATGGTAAACGGACGGTTTAACAGTAGATATCTTCAGGGTCATTTGGTGCTGAAGACGGAAATATAGCAGTTATCAATAATGACCTAAAGCTACAAGATTTTAATCTGTGTTACTTTTAGCACCATATGTATGGTATTGTACCAGAAAAAAAATTGTAGTTATTGAGGATTGAATTTTTTTCAAAGAAATATACGATTAAAGGTGCATGTTAGTAGTACAATATAATTAATACAAAATAATAATAAATTATAAGTTACTATACGACAGTTTAGTTATAACGAAATATAAAATATTTATATAGTCATAAATATTTTATCTCTTATTAAAACCAATAAAAACAATGGAAACCGATACGATTGAGTTCATAATATGAAATATATAAGCCAATAATTTGTATGATTTGTAAAAATGTCACTGCCATTGATATGTAAAATTTCTGGTCAGTTTGATGTTATCATCATTTACATTTGTCTTTTAATGGCTGTTCGTAAAATAATAAGTTTCTGATCATATTATTTTATATCACCATTGAATATATTTCATTACTTCCATCAAACATAAACAAATTATGAAATACTAAAATTGAAACAGTAACTATTAATTAGAGGCTATATTTCAGTGAATTCAGATTTCTCTCCTTGAGAAATTATAAGGTAGTCAAAGGAATATCTGAATAATAATTTGAATTTCCTTTTCTCAATTTCTGTTTTTCACCGATACGAAGTTAAAATTACAGTTTAGACATAAAGATATATGTTACTTTTAACATCACATTCAGTATTAAAGAGAAGGTATATGATAAAGCTAATTTAATAAAAATATATAGAAACGTATTACAATGCTCAATGAAATTTACATTTCGAAAGCCTAAGAAACTTGTGAAAATGCGAATTTCAAATAGGATTTGAAATTTTTATAGCCTAGGACGCTGGAGGAATAATTTTAACGCTTGTTTCAACATTTTCATACATTGTTTTTCTGGCTGGAATTGGGATAGAAATCGGGTCACAAATCAGGATGGATATACGAATTGGGATAAATATCAGAAAAGGAAATTCGCTGTGTTTACCCTCCTGTAGCGATACACAGGCCAGTGGTTTTTTTAATCACTTTTTTCTTGGTTTCGCTTATGAGCTTTTTAATATTTATGAATGCAATATTTACTTGCTTCAAACTGGAATATGTAGTATAAATATTTTATACTTTATTTTGGAATCAATTTACTTTCGTAATATAATATTATGTGATATTATGTTTCGAATTATGAATGAAAACTGATTTAAATTCCCGATCTCAGTAAGATTACAACGTCATTATTATCATCATTCAATAATCATCACATGCATTATCTAGAATTATATCACCTTAAAAACAATTTACTATTGCTATTTTATTCAGTATTGTATGAAATAATGTTGATGACAAAATATAGTTTATTTTCTAGTAAAAATTAGTAATTGATAGTGAAAATCTGTTTTCAAATGTTAGGGAATTGTCTTAAATATACGCTACATGCCAGTGAATGCATTTGTATAAGACAGTTACATACAGATCCTATCACTTACCGTTTTTATCCAATTGTTGCGTCAAGTTGTGTCAAAAAAAGATCTCAGAGCTGTTTTTCTCAAAGCTTAGCTCCCAAATATTCGTCACTTTATGTAAGAAATCGCATATTTCGTTTTATAAAATATTATGTAAGAATGGTCTTATCCCCACTCCCCCTCGCCGCAAATAAAGGCATGTAGAGATTTTGAGAACCAAAGGGATCCTTACGTAACTAATGAATGGCCCCTAACATATCTTAAGTCAAGAACTTAGTTCGTCCACATAACATTCAGTGAAACAGTCTCAATTGCAGTTAAATTATTGGTCGATATTTTACCGCTTTTACTTATTCTCCTTTGTGGTTCTGTATTTAGCTTCTGTTCTCTGTCTATCAAAGAGTATGTCTACCAAAGTCCTTCAATTCTGTAATATATTTTAAATATACGGATTCATATACTGTACCTACTAATGATATTGCTTTGACAAATATATTTCGCCATGTAATTAATATGCTATGCTTAATCACATATAATAATTGTATATTTTATACAATATTTAAGAAACAACAATAAAATTGTTTAAATATGAACATTCTCTACGATCATTGACTGTTGAGGCTATAACCCTGTATGCATTAATTGAAGTAGTTACGTCTAGCCCGTGGAAGGTCCACGTGTGCATTTGCGGGTCATGTATTCAAATGATATGTTATGGTAAAAAATTATCGATTACTGGTTGTAATGACTATTTCTGCTATCGATTTTGAATCCGGTCCTGCTTTGTATTTAAATGATAGTCCAGATGCCGATTTTGGCCCTTCCTTGGATTATGTTATTTGCATACAATTACCATTTCTGGTATTTAACATTTTTTTTTTGTTAAATGTATCTTACATCGTATTCAAGGACATAATCCACTTCTACGTAAAGTTTGATTACAATCCGTTCATAAATTTTGTAGATTAGCCTAGACAAATATAAAGAGAGATGCTCAATTTCACTACACGTGCAGATCACTTGGAAATTGGTTTTTTTTATTTCGCCAACGTGGTAGAGTCACTGTATATAAGTAGTGGAATCGCCTACATAATCTACAGACTTTGAATATACGAGCGATCACGTTACGAGATCTGTATAATGTCGTAACATGACGACACGACGACGGCGCGGTGCGCACGCGATGCTTCGGCACGTGGTGTCGTCGGCGGATGTCCACGATCTGTTTACAAGTGAGGCCGGCTTTGATTCACTCTCAACACATAGTATCAACTACAGATTGAATTAAAAGAATAAAATGTATTCTTGTCCGAAAATGGGTCAATATGTCTACATACTTGCGGTTTGCAGGGTTAAGTACCTCAATGCACAAATTTCACGAAACGGACACGAAATTGCTGAAGTAAAGTCATTGTTGTCATAAAATATATATTCAAGCCAAATTCAATCGATATCTTCGAATATCTATGATATTAATAATGATGAAATTATAATAATATTTATTATGTTACTTTAAAATAATAACGTTTTAAAAAGTCAATACGTATTTATTGTATGTTGCAAATCCAAAGAAATAACGTTCTAAGAAAGCTTCAGATAGACATTAGGACATTTCAAAAACGATTTGAGGCAGCTAAGGGCGTTCTGTGAACAAGGAGTATCTTGTAACAACGGGAAAATTTGCAATTTTACAGCCATCGAAGAATCTGTAAAACTATACACTGAAATATTGTATAATCTCTCTTCTACGACAGTTTAGTGGATGTTTTATTGTTCGATAGCAAATTGTTTAATTATTTCTATTATAAACTACTGATTATTTTTATATTCCCCATTACTCAACCAATTCTTACAAGTATATAAGAATATCTGTAGAATCACTGTACTATTATTTATTCAAAAGAGGTGAGCTTATTTATTATGTTTAAATTTAACCCCTTAATTTAGCAGAGTAAATGAGAGAATTTAATGCTTAAATATGACACCGGTTAAAATTCATCGCTTGTTTAGTAAATAATCATTTAGTATCACAGCGAATCGGTGCTGTGCATTAGTTGCATACTTATTTAGTATAATATAGATCAATAGTGAGGAATATGCATGATTTTTTTTATGACTTAAAATTAATCATTTACATCTTCATAACAGAAAAAATAAACAAAAATAGGCTTAATAATACTCAAATTAAATTAAAAATATTGAATAAATTTGAGCCGCTAAAACGCCACTATTTAGCGCGAGCTTTGATGGCGTCATTTGACTTGCCCCGTGTTTGGTTACTCTACGCGTTTCAGTTACTTCATACATATTTTAAGTTTTCATTGCAATACAGATCATGGCACAAGTTAAAAAACCTTCTTACAAGTATTGCATGGTACCGAAGCGCAAAAATACTATTAGAAATACACCCGAAAAGGGTTTTTTTCGTATTGCAAGCGATGCTAAAGTTCGAAAACAATGGTTCGAAAACAAACAATACGAGAAGGGATGATATATCTCTTCGAACAAAATGCTTCATACAATCAAAATCGAACATCCCTTAAGGTAAGTTCGTTTGATCTTTGAATTGTATTTGTTCTCAAGATATTTTTTGACTAATGATGTTTAGAGTACAGAAAAGTTATATGTTTGTGAAAAATGATACGATTCTAAAATAAAAACCTGTTTAATGTATTAATTATTATTTGATCATTATAAAATGAGAAAAGAAACTATTACTACTCATATTTTTAATATTATATTTTTGACTTATTGATGAAATAATAACACACCTATAGCAACTTAGTAAAAAATCTGCATTTCAGAGTTATTATACAACATAAAATTATTAAATATAATTCAAGTCAATGAGACTTTACATTTGTAGAAAATTTACCGGATTAATTAAAAGCAATTTACAAGCTCGATTGTACTACCGCCTGATCAATTGAATGGTTTTCAATAATTGGTCTGTTATAAAACTTGGCAAATGATTCACTACAAATATATATTCACTAGAAATCACCACAGGAATACAGTTTTAAACAATTTTTCTCACAAACACTAATAATTCAGTATGAATATTAACGCCGATAAAGCTAATGTTGTGTCATCTGACGTAACATTTCGTTTCGACCAATAGTGACGCGTTTTGTAAGTTTGAATTTTTCTCCCAAATTTTTCACTTTTTAAACAATATTTTATGGGTTTAAATAATAACTAAATAAAAAAAAATACATTTTAATTATAATGTGACGATAATAATAATTGTAGAAAATTTAAAACGAATCTAAATTTTATGCATATTCTCCATTATAAATAAAGTACTTTGCGTAGTTGGTTATACTGTTCTAGGGTTTTGAATACAAATGTTGCAAATGGGACCTTATGACTACGTCTCTCCGTCCGTCCTTCACAGGTTTGCCCTTTAAAAGTCTCTATCGTGTAAACCGTAATAGATAGCCAGTCATTTTTTTTCATTGAACATGCGTTATTACGGCGTTTATGCTAACGAATAACAAAAAAAAATATTAAAAAAAAATTTGGTTGCCTGTAAAGTCGGTATACGGGCGAAAGTTTTACGTGACAACGACTTTGAATGGTAAAATCATTTTAATGTGAATATTCATTCGTATAGTAGGAAGAAGGATGAAATAATAGTAACAATTTAAAACATTTATTTATACAAAGAATTATATTTAAAACATTAATTTATACAAAGAATCTCGCACTGAATTTCATATTAACAAAATTTTATTTTTACCTTTACACATACATACGTATTTATATACAAATATACATACAATAACTTGCAATACATTTGCAAGCTATGCACTAATTCTCTAGTGCTGCGCGCGCGGCAGACCGATCATAGTTGAGTGGGAGAGAGACGCAAGGCATTCGGCGGGCCTCTCTCTCGTTCGGTGACTCATCGTTACGTTACCGAGCGTTACATTTTTCATAAGTGACTCCCAGCCGCAACCTAATTTAAGACGTTGTCACGTCAAAAAATACTCGAATGCAAAAAATCAACAGATAAGCAATGTACTAAAAAGACCAAAACAAGATTGAGAAAATAAATTACTAAAACCTAATACACTTTACTTTGATTTAATAGACTACATTATGAGCTGAAAGCCTAACTTAAATAATGTACATTATGTTTGGTAGCAGGCGGGACCCATTAATTTTCTTACGATTTATAATTTGCAAATAGGTGCCGCCTGCTACCAAACATAATGTAAATTATTTAACTTAGTCTTTCAGCTCATAATATAGTCTGCTAAACCAAAGTAGAGTATTTTAGGTTTTAGTAGTTTGTTTTCTCAAAATTGTTTCGGTCTTTTTAGTGCGTTGCTCTTCTGTTGATTTTTTGCAGTCTGGTTTTTTAATTTTTTAATTATTTATTTTCTTTTAGACTTTGTAGTGTTACGTATTTTTAAAAAAATGCGAAATACGATCTCCAACACACGCTTGGCCAATTTAAAGCCAAAATACGACCATTTGAATGCATTGATTACAAATTTATTTGAATGATTGAATTAAAATGGTTGTAATTATTCCTGATTAAATTTAAATACGTGACATATGTATATTTTATAATCTTTTAATTTCCTTTATTTTGATACTCTACTCAATAGGTTTGCTCAAAAGAAAAATTAAACTACTTATAATTTGACGCCAAAAATCCGCCATTTTATTCTTATTTTTATAAATACTAAGAACCTTAAAAGACTATAAACCTAAGAACACTTAAGTTTATGAGACGAATCTAACGATACCTTAATTGTTGAAATTCATTTAACCGTTTGTAAGATATGTGGCCATAAAGAAATTTATAAACAAACATACAGGATACGCGCGAAAAAACAATACCCTTCCTTGTTAGTCGGATATTTAGAAGTGACCACTCATACAAGAAACATGTTTTTTTTAAGTCTTTTTACATTTCTCTATATCGTCATATCTATATGCAAACGTCAAATTTGGTTTGATTATGGAGTACACAATAATGTAAAATAACAAATATAAAAACCCTGCTAAGTATGAATTGAGCTCGCGGTATTCTAAACTGTATGAAAAAAAAAAGGTTTTTTTTTTTGGTAAGTATATTAAATAAATAATTATATTGCATTGCGTTGCGGAACCTCGGTAATAAGTCCGATATGCACTTGGTGTGTGTGTTTTTAATCATATGGTTTGATATTATTTTCGTTGAATAACTGAAATTCGTAAATAACAATTATATATTGGCGGGTGGTGTCTAGTTATCATATGAATTGAGTTAATCTTTGTCAAACGAATCGATTTGTATTGATTACAGATTGTATGAAGATTATCTGTTGATATTTTTTTATGACGGTCAGTAAGTTGATCACGTACGTGATTTAATGAACTTTCGTTTACATAAACACTAAGTCTTAACAAATCAGCAACGAATGAACCGCTTACAATCAATAATTTCGATCAAATTATTTATCAGTAATGGGGTAATTAGAGCAATCAGTCAATGCTAAATTGTTTTCAAAGGTGCCGGCGGCAAGCCGTTCACTTTGATAATAAATTCATAACATTGCTATTGTCAGTAACTGACGTTGAGTGTTAGTACGAGTGTTTTATTTCCTAGCTAACAAACAGTCTTATCGATGTTTTTCCAATTTCCTTACTTTGTAAACGATTATAAAGTAAATATATGTGGATATGATATTACACTATGTTATCACAAAGTAATTTTCTTTTGGTATAATCATGGCGAACATGAAACATAAAAATAAAATTATATTATTATTAATAGAAACACATTTTACATGGACACTTTTTTGACATGGACGACTGTAGCGTAATGGTTTATTATTTATTATTTTTAAGTGAGTAAAAGAAGAAACGACAATGAGATAAAAATTCGTGTTTCTTTTTTAAGCTTTAAACAAATTTTTATTAGGTCCGCTTGTATATATATATCAATGTAATGGAATCTTAGAGACAGAATTTCACACATTTATAACTTTTAAATCATTACGAAAGTTGGCATTTTTTGTATAGTTTTGACACTGTAATTAGTATAATATGGCAACCTTGGACTGATCTGGACTAGAAGTGGAGCTAGAAGCCTCTGATATGAGCTATTTTCAGAGTTAGATGGTTGAGCAGGAACGTAAACACTAGAATTTCATAACGAAATAACGTATCTTAGCTGAGCTTAAGGCCAAGTGCAATGCCAAAAATAAATTAGTGTCCCCACCTTTAAGGCGTGGCTTTGTAATAACTCCCCGCAAACCGCACCGGCGCGGCGTCCAGCCCAGTCTACGACAGTAAATGCCCGATAATTAGATAAAACATTACTTGTATAAATTTTATTTTCTAAATCTATGCAAAAATTAATAAACATACTCTGTTTATCAATTCAGTATGATGTCAAATTATTATTATATATATGTCTCATATAATAAATCACGATAAGTGGAAAATGGTGAATATCAATTTTTTAATTGCAAATTTAATTATTCAGAAAAGTAATTCGGACAGGGCAATTAGTATTCAAATAATTTAATAATTATTATAATTAAAGAAAAGAGGTACTTGAATATGTACTAATCGTCTATATTTTAGTAAATGCAACAGCTCGTGGTCGACTTATTGTAAAATGATTGGACTTATGTAGTATATGTCAAAACGAGGTGAAAAGCTATAGCAATTCTAAAAGAACTATGAGCAATCGGTTCCAATTTATATCATGTATAAAACTACATAAAAACCAATAACATACACGTAAAGAAATTACAAGCTACAATTGTTTTAAATTCTTAGTACTAAACACAGTTTATAATAAATAGAATAAGGAAAAGTAAAGCATCGATTAAATTTTAACACATAAAGGTGTGATTTTGTTTAAATAAATCAGGAAAAACAAGTGATAAAATGCTTAAATGCTAAAACACACAAAATTTTATCAAATGACGAAATAAATCACAATCTTAAATTTTTAAGTACTAAAACAAAAGTAACTTAAAAGTCAGAAAAACTTAATTGTCGACATATCAGAGTAGGTTTAGGGATACATTCATTAGTTTTACATCTTTTGTACATTTTTGCCCTTCCTCGTTGAGAAAGTTACGTTTATTTGGGCAAAGGTTTTCTTCATTTGTTTTATTGTCTAGTCTAGTTTTTTTATTTATATTTTCAATAATCACTTTCGGTTCTCTAATGTCCATACCTCTGAGTTGTCTTGGGTCAACCAACTCAGGAAGCAAACATTCACGATAAAAGAATTCAAGCTTATCAACCATATTATGCTTCCAAAATTCGTCATTTTTTTCAATATATTCCACTTTTAATGCCTTATTTACCCCAGACCACACAGCAAATAGACATTTTTTTCTACCTGTTACATGTAATTGCCCTTGAACTTGATAATACCAATCACAATTTTTATTTACATGTAATTTTCCATTCTTAAACTTCCACATTTGGATTTTGTTTGATTTTAAGGCATTATCTATACCCATTTTGTAAGCAACTACAGGACACTTTATTTCAACACATGTGTCTGACCCAATCAAACCATCAGGTGACGCTCCTATGAATGGTAACTCTTCATCAATAAATATACCACACGGTTCTATATTTACTCTTTCTTGCACGGCAAGCTGTTCTAATGCGATTTCTTCATTTTTATCCCATGAGATATTGCTGATATATGATATAAATTTTGTTTGTATAATAGATTTTAACCAGTGGTGCGCATTTAATATTTAATCGACGTTTAATTACTTTGCCAAAGTTTGATGCAGTTAATAAATTTCTTCTCAAAGATAACCATTCGCTGCTATCACGCTGTAATATGGTTTCTTGTTGAATGCGTTTCTTGTCTTTAGTAAGTTCTTTTAAAGCGATTAAATATTCCTCTTTTGCTTGCTCAAGGTTTTTTATATCTGGTGCTGCACATTTGCTGCCATAATTATAATCAGTATTGGATGTTTCAATATTCCGAAGTCGGTTTTTCTTTGCATTGTAGCTTTTAACTAAAAGCCGTTTCTTTATTCTCCGTTCTTCATTTTTTTTAACTCTGTTACTAGGACTACACCCCAATAACTTTTTATGAAATGTGTATAATGGTTTTCTAGTGTTAAATGAAACAACTGCGGCCGCACATCGCCCTTGATACGATCTTTTCAAAGAGTAGTTAATTCTCTTTCCGCCAACGTATTTAGCTATAATGCTGTTAAATCTTTCCACCGAGTTAGTATCTACATCTTCAATAAGGCTTCGCGTATGAGATGCTACCCTATTTAAAATCAGTTTAATGCTAAACCACAATGTAGAGTTTTCCATTTCATTCACAAGATTATTACTGAAATCATCTTTTTTGTGGCAATAATATAGCCTGCATTTTGTATGATTTCCAAAACTGTGTGAAGCAGCGTTTAGAATGTCTTTATGTAATTCTAAGACTTTATCCACTGTACTGAATTTCGTTTGTGACTTATTATATTTTATTGATAGAACAATGCTTTTGCGCATAGTTAAAATCCTTTTCATCGTTAGTAATTTTCTTAAGCTTAAAGGATATTTGGTATCAGTCATTAAACGTCTTAGATTTTTACAAAAGTTTCTTAGAATATGGTTTCTACATTCTATTTTCTCAACTGTATGAAAAGCGTAAGGCTGAGAATCTAAAATCCTACAGTAGGTTGATGAATCTCCATCTGCTATCATTCTACCATATATTATATTATACATTTCTATGGATCTCTTAAACCCTTCCACTAAAATATCAGCCTCCATTCCTGTAGAAGGCCCACTATAGTTTTAAAACATTGATGTTCCTTAGCCAATTCATTTTGTTTTCAGCCCGTGCACAAATTAGGCAATATTTATTTTAACACCCATGAAAAGTACTTCTCCATAACGTTTACCTATGATAGCTGCTGCGCCAGATGACGCTTTATAATTGTTGCCATAGGATCTCATTGACCAACAAGCGTCAACATAAACGTCAATGACGGCAATCCCATTTTTCGTTCGACCTTCATCAAGCGCGGCTTTGCGCTCTTTTGCTGCAGCTTCTTCCATCACTTGCGCAGCGACTTCTTCCCAATCATCGCATATTTTGTCATGTAACTTACAGAAAAATGGAGCACTGAATATTGGAATACCCATGCTTTGCATAAGTTCTTCAAATTGTGAATACCCAATACCTGTAGATGTGATACCTGATAAAGCTAAATTTATATCCAAACAAGTCTCGTTTTTGTCGTCAGCCGAATTTATAAAAAAATATCGTATGAATTACTTACTTCGACGGTGGTTCTTCCTTATTTCCAAGTTCATTGGTACAATATTCGCGCTGTATAAGTTCCGTATCACTTACATTTTCCAAACTATAACAAAAATTAAAATAAGTTACACAAAATAATAGAAATAAAAAGTAGTGTGTAAATAGATTTAAATACAATAGCACTTCAGTATAATGTACTTAAGAAAATATGAGTTACTTGTGAATAGTAGGTGTACTTAATTAACAATTTCAATATTAAAATGTCTTAGCAAAGTATCTTGTTTTATTTACTTTTTTCGACAAATACGTACATTAGTAACGAGCTGGAACTTTGATTTAATCCATTGGCTAAATTAGACGAAGTGACGCTAGTTGTGTTACAACTTCTTTTCATTCTGAAATAATTTTATATTCACATTATTAAAATCAACATATTATTTACATTTTTTTACATATACTGTGTATCCGTAGTCTGTTCTCGATTCTTGCAAATGTCTTTGAGCTTTGTTTGGATAGACGCACATCGATAGCGTACTTTTAGTATTGTGCTCACTTTTTAAGATATGTTTTATACGAAATTGTATATTATTTCTTTCTATGTCAATGCATTTCATATAAAAACACATAAAAATTCATAAATAATCGCTTGTACGATAATTTGTCATATAAATCGATAAAATGCAAAATAATTATTTGATTCATACTTACTTCATAATCTCTTGTAATCTGAAGCCTTGTTGTAATTTGGAATTTCTCTTTTGTCTTACACAATTTCTTTTTGCATTTTTTTTATTACCCATTTTAGTGTTCTAGGTATAAGATTTTGAAAAGAATATCGTAAATTTAAACAGGAGACAATGCAGCACTAGTCCGTTTAGCAACGCGTCACGCCCCACACTGTTTTGTGAGAAGCGAGAATCGACTTAAAGCAGCAGAGTAAGGAAGATGGATTGTCATTTAGTTACGCAGAACTTTTTGTCGTAAGCGACATTTTAGTTTTTTATTTATAATGAGAAAACTATTTATTATAAACAAAATGCTTAAGGCCAACCCTGTATAATTATATTTTCCTAATAATGTTTAAATTTTGTTTTTTTATCGTTTGTCCTGTTAGAAATTTATTGGTATTAGTGTTTTAAGTGAACGTACTTTAGTATTTTTTATTATAAAGAACGTGCTGTGTATTTAAGCTTTCCTACGGTAGAACTCAGAACATATTTTGTATACTTAGAATTTTTTTGAGTTTGCTAGGTATAACAGTTTTCTAGAAATATTCGTTTAAAGGTACCCATGATCACAGCATACTTGGCCTTAAGCTTGTTGGAACTGTCTTGAAGTATACTATGCCTATGAATGATTTTCAAAGTTAGATGATGAAGCTCGAAAATTAGCAATGGAATACTATAACGGAACTACGTATTCTAGCTGGGTTTGGGTCTCTTGAAGTTTGCGTAATCCAGTTGTAAATAACCTTGTCATCTATACAGTTTTCCAACAAGTGATGGTTTAGAGGCAACCTGTAAGTTGTAATTCTGTGTTCCTTCGCAAGCTGAAGTGACGAACGTGTTGAGGGTTGAATATTATGTCGCAATTTTATGGTCTTTTGAGGCGATCGACAGTTAAATTGTTTGCTACTTGTGGTGAAAAATGGGAATCGAGATGGATGAAGAAACAACAACATAAAGAAAATGAAGATTAGAAAAAAGTCAATAATTCAACTTCAAATTAATCGACCCTTTGAGATATCTGAGTACCCTTTTTAAATAGCTCTAAAGGCACCTATTGTTTTTGTTACTGTACCCATTGAGAATGTTTACCGCTACACTCAAATCGGGACGTGTACAAAGCATTATGTATATTAAACACCCGATTGCATTCTTACAAGGAGCCTCTATGCTTTCGTTTGAATTTAACGCGTCGTAATTTAACTTCGTCTCAAGTGGTGTGGCCACGCTTTTACAGTCATACATATTGTATTTCTGTAAAATTGTTTATATATAACTGCTCTGTTCCATGTTTAGTTTATTGCCATGCCTTTCAATTTTAATTCCTAAGAATAATTTTATGTCCTTTAAATCAACCATGCGGAATGTTTTCGTTAAATATTTTTTTTCAATTATTCATTGCATTAAGATCGGCTGTGGCAATTACGAGATCGTCGACATATAAGATTTAATAAATATTCTTTAGAACATCGCCATTGACGAGTATATAAAGACACCTAACGACTGGCGAATTTTGGAAACCTCTGTTAATCAAAGTTCTTTCAAATGTTTGAAACCAACAACGTGCAGATTGTTTCAATCCATATATGGCTTTATTTAAATTGCACACTTGATTATTTTGGCATGAAATTCCTTCCGGAACTTTCATGTATATTTCCTCTTTTAGATCCCCATTTAAAAATGCACTTTTCCCATCCATATGATGTATTAATAAATCGAATTGATTAGCAAAAGCCAATAAAAATCTAAAACTGGAAATTCTCGCAACAGGTGCAAAAGTTTCATTATAATCTATTGAATATGCTTGACTAAAGCCCCGTGCTACCAACCGTGCTTTATCCATTCCACTTAAATCCAATATTTAAGTGGATTTTCATATTCATCGTTTTTTATTGTAAAAACCTATTTATAAACAAGGATGTTTTTATTTTTCGGTTTTTGGATCAAGGTCCAGGTTTTCTTTTTCTATTAATGAATTAATTTTATCTTTTATAGCTTGTTCCCATAATAATCTATCATGCCTTGATTCTATTTCATTATATGATGTTGAGATTTGACAAACTATTGACTGAGCAGATAATAAGTAATCTTCGTGAATTTCATTTTCATTATAAGAAATTGTGGGACGTGTTTTGATCCTATCACTCCGTCTTAAATTTGGGAAAGTTTCATTGTTTTGCAATGAGGAGGGCCTGTCGTGCATATCTGTTTCTGTTACAGATTTATTAGCGGTTGCCCAAACGAGGTATTTTGACTAAAGGTGTAATTTGTTTGTTTTTACACATCTGATTTTAAATCATCAGATTTACATAACTTCTTGGACGACGAAGTGTGCACGTTAAAGTTATCTTTATAAGAATTTTTATAGATAATCCTTTCAGACTTCAATGTCGGTCTGCTGGACAAGAAATTCATCTCGTCCACAACCACATCTCTAACTTTAACAAACTTTTGAGTTTCCACGACCCATATTTTGTACCCGTTTGGCTCATAACCAACTAATATACCTTTTGAGGATTTATCCTCAAATTTGGATTTTATATTTTTGTTATGCATGTATACAGTCGAACCGAAAACTTTTAAATATTTGAGTTGTGGTTTTTTATTATGTCACATTTCAAATGGTGTTTTACATATTTTTAAAGCTCTAGTTGGAGAAATGTTAATTAAAAATGTAGCAGTCAATACAGCTTCATCCCAAAAACTTTTTTGTAATTTAGAACCGACCAATATAGTGCGCGCCTTTTCAGTCACAGTACGTATCATTTGTACTGCGACACCATTTAAACTAGGTGTTTGTGGAACTGTCAAGTGATAACTGATACCTCTTTGCACACAGTATTCTTTCATGTCATTTGACAAATATTCATCTCCGTTATCGCAAAACAAGTTTACAAGTTTTAAAATAAAATGAGCATTACTTTTAGCAACGAAATCTTTGAATACTGCAAAAACATCTGATTTGGGCATCATTAAATACGTTGCACAGTAGTGAGTAAATTCATCGATAAAAATCACAAAGTAGTTTCTGTCGTCAAGTGTTGGAGGAGTGATGGGACCACACACGTCAGTGTAGACATTGAATAAAGGTCGTTCAATATGTTCTTTATTTTTAAATTTATTAAATGGTAGACACGCTTGTTTTTCTTTTATGCAAGCTTCGCATAAATCTTCTTTTGGTTTAATGTGACCTATGCGTTCGGTGTCTTTAAACATATTGTTACCTTTTAATTGTAAGAATTTTGATTTACTTATATGACCCAAACGTTGATGCCATAAATCGCTATTATTTTGTACGACCTTACTCAATGCCAACACAGAATTTGTCATTGCTGTATCTATTTCAGAAATAATAGTTATTAATTTATTTAAGCACTTACCATTTCCATTTATTACGAACTTACCACGATGATCTTTTATCTGTACATTACCATTTTGTTCGAATATAATTGTGAATCCGGCCTGTTGCATTTCTCTTGCCGAAAGTAAATTATATAGTACATCTGGACAATAGAGAACATCCTGTAGCGGTCCGTTTACGCCCAAAGCACTTCTATCCTTAAGTGTGCCCTTTTTTGTATAGCTGTTATGGAAACTCCGTTTTTGATAGATATTATCAATGGTTTGTCCAAAACTGTAAAGTTGTGTGTTGAATCCTTCCTGCTAATAATGTGGTCTGATGCATCTGAATCTAATATAAAGGATTTATTTGAGATTTCATTATTTTCTGATAATCCCCCAGCCATGAATGCAAATCCTGAAAAATCTGTAGAATGTGTAAAGGTTCGGTAATTTGTTCTGTATGTATCATACTTTTTTCTTTAATTATATTTTTCTTGTTGTTCTTTACCTTTATAGTAATAACAGTCATTTTTTTATGCCCTTTTCTTCCACAATAATGATATTTTATTCTTGTAATTTTTGATTTAATAACTTTTGCCTTCGAAAAATTTCCATAGTTTTGATACAATCTCCGTGGTTTCTTCGAATTATTTTGCCGATTATTAGAAACATCCACTTGTAATACTTTTAGACTTGTATCTCGACTTTCATTTAATAATTTTATTTCCTGGTCTAATAATCTCGTTTTCACAAATGCCAATGTCAAATTATCTTCGACTAATGTTTCATGAGCTGTTATAACTCCATCGTAAGAGTTAGGTAATGTTAATAATAAGTGAGAAACTTCATAAATTTCTTCTAGTTTTGCTCCAGCAACCAATAATTCTGACAAAAGATCCTCAAAACAGTGAAAATGTTTTATCAGCGGCGTTTTATTTTGTAGTTTAAGACTCAACAATTTCTTCCTCAAAGCCAATTGAGTCGCTAAACTTTTTTCTTTCGTAAATTGCATCTAAGTTTTCAAATATTTGTTTGGAATTATAATCATTTTTAATGAATTCTAGAAAGGAATCCGATAAATACTCCACAATCGTACTCTTCGCGATTTTATCCTTTTTGCACCACTCAGTATTTGATTCCACTCAACAAAATGCGAAGTCTCATTTTCCAAATACTATATTTTTCACCGTCAAATGGTTTAATATACCTTTTTTTTTATTTAAATTATCCATTTTATTTTTTTATGTAAATTTATTTTATTATATTTTTTAATGAACACTTAGTCTTTAAAACACAAAAGTCACTCAATTTAATATGTTAATAAAACTAAAAATTTTCTGGGCTCATAACCTGTAGGTCATTTGGGGGGCTTTATAAAACTAAATAAAGTTTATCTTCACAATTATATATTTGCTATTATTAGAGAGAGGTGCACTCAACTACGCGTGGAACTCGTACGGAGTTGAAACACTGACTAAACGCATATTTCTCTATGTGACGAATCATTACGTTTATGTATTGAACTCCGATGAAGTAATAAAGAGACCTTGTCACAACGTGTAAATAGATTTATATTTTGTTGTAGTCCAATAATAAGTTAGTGAATTTTGACTGAAATTTGTATTTTATTATCGCGTTAGAACGCTTCTAAGGATGGATATGATGCTCACTGACACTGGAAGAAAAATATTTTTGAGAATTAAATTATATACAGTTCATTGGAGCTACATTTTTCTCTTTTGAATTCACTTCGCTTTCGAAGAAATGATTTCATTTCGCTTCGAAACGCCTCATAACACAGGGTATTTCCGTAAAAGTCTTACGGTAAGTAAAAAGTCTTCTTCGTTTATTTACTTTTTTCCTTTACCAAACGTACTAAATCGATCCTCGAACCGGTCTTAATACACTTGTCTGATTCAACATTTTCCATTTCTTTAGGATAATCAATCGTGAAGCAATCGGTAAAAAACGTAAGTGAACATTTAGAGGAGATTCCGCGATGCTATCGCGTTACCTTCAATCGCATTCGGATATCGGACAATCAGTGAAATTACAAACGAATATAATGTTTTGGTGTTATTGTCACGTAACTACGGTGTCCACATTTCTGCTACATACGGGATTTGTTTCGCTAACGTTCGCGACCCACGAGTCGTACGACTGAGCAACAGAAAGCCATGCGACGCTTTTGTAATTCTGCACGTTACTTTATCGTCGCCATCAACGTTCACGTCAAAGTCGCTTTTACAATTGTCATCGTACAAAACATTTGTGCAATATGTTGGAAAAGTGTGGCCGTGTTGGTCAATAACCGATTTCGGTTGCTTCTTCTATAATTATTGTACTTAAGTCAAATAAAAAGAGACAATTTATTTGAAAATTTAATTACTGCTACGTATTTACTGCTAAAAGTGAAATATTTTTCTAAATATGATATATTAATAGAAGGAATGTTCTACACAATATTTGAAGGTCCAAAGACGATCCTGACAAGTCTTTCAATTATCATGTCATAAACAAGATCTCATCTCTACCAATTCAATTAAAGTAATAACATTATACTTAAATGCTATCTTTAGGTATTAGATCGAAAAATAAATAACTAATAGGTATGACCGCGAAAATTAAGCGTACCGAGTTGCGACAGAAACGCGTGAGCTCAAGCGGACGGACACGTGAACTCACACATCGAGACGAGTCCTTGTAGCTACGCGCTACATCGCAAAAATACCGCGACGGTTTTACAAAGAATCCGCATTCTTACAATAGTTGCTTTTTCAAACATTTTCTCAGTCTCTTGCTCTCCCCTCAATTCTAGCTAGAAAAGAACTAAATGTGGGGTCGGGGGACCTCCGACTGAACGTAGCTTTTTTTCAATGTAAATAGTGCAAAGTAAGGATTAAAATCTAGGATTTTCATTTAATATTGTAGGAAAAACATTTTTCTATTAAAGATCAGATATGAAATAGTGAATTATAAAACTGTATAATCAAACGATAAACAATAAATTTCAAGAGGGAGAGAGAGAAAAAGTCGCATGGAGGGAGCATAACGCTTTTCACGTTTTCTATCAAATTACTTCTACCTCAAGTCGCATTAACCCTCTGTCGCATAAACGATTAATGGACACTTTTATAATTTTTACTGTGACCATATTACCGTGGATGTCCACGGCACGGCAACACAGGGAAGTCAAATGTATGAAAATATATGAAAACGCTTTTAATGTTCCGTCGGCGATAATCGTATTCCGTGGACGTCCACGACACATCCTCTTATACTGTGACGATATTCTCGTACAGAATTTCCTTTCGGGTCTAAGACGAGAATTGAAGATGATTATTAAATTAAGAGTCCGGTGAGGACTGTCTAATGGGACTCTTAATTTAATAGTCATCTTGACATTTAATTTGGAATTTCAATCATCATTTGATTTGAAAAATGTCGAAATGGCTTTCTTTGTGCGCGGTGCAAAGCGACGACGTGAAATAATATCGTTGTTGTTATAGGTATTAAAACAATTATGGTGACTATTATAAGTAACATATTCTGAACAGACTAAACAGTGCGATTTAGTTCGCAGTGATGGAGTCCCAATAAATTACTAAAGGAATGGAAATCGAAGCCAGTAAGCACTTTAAATGCTGTTCGGTGCAAATATTACTGTAGTAAAAAAAAGAACAGTTTTTAGCAATCGTTTAATGTTTTCAAAGAATTATTTTGTAAGCCTTAAATATACTATTCGAAAAATCATAATAACTATAATTGTCTAAAGATTCATACATTATTATAACAATTGTCATAACTTAAAATTTATCAGGATTGAAATCGAAGTGATTTATTTAAAATCATTTTAATAACTTTTTAAAGTCGAATTAAATTGAAGTCTCGAAACTAAATCAAAACTACTCGTGTGACATGAACAATTTTCGACACAATTATACGAAAGATTACAAACAAACATTATAAACAAAGTTTATAACATGCCATAATGAGCATAAATTATTAATAAAATGAAGTTTAGACACAGTTCTTGAACCTTTAGAAACGATCGTCTTTAAATCGTTTTATAGCTTATAAAACCATACAAATACTTTTTCGTATGATATAATATGTTATAGCCATGAAGTAACAACAAAGGGATTATCCCGCCATCTTTTCTAATTCCAGGAAGGCCGAAAGGGAAGCGGCGTAGGAGGCGGACCGCTCGCGGCTGTGCGGCGCGACGGACGGCGCGCGGCTGGGGTTCCGCAGCACCGGTTTTTGCAGCTGGGAGAAGTCGAGGGAGGCTTTTAACTCCTTAATAAAAGCTTCTTTGTGCGTCACCTGAAAAAAATAAACTAACTTTAAAAGCGTTTGGTTTTATAACGTCGACAATAGACATAGACAATAAGATGCCGTCCAAGTTAAACCGATTCTATCCATTTCGTCAACATTTAGGGTCTCTTTCGTGGCCTCCTATTAAACTCATTTTACGAAACGTTACTTTTAAGATGAATTTTGATTTTGGCACGAACCTGCAGAAATGTATTTACTTGTCATTACTATTAACGACAAGCATCGATGCGTTTTATTAACACAATTAAATGTTGTTTATAGGTTCCGTAAACATTATCAAAAACCATTGTAGGAATACCCTCGTGTCTGTCTGTTCGTATATCACCTATTATGATCTATTCTGTAAATCTTCTGAAATAAAAAAAAAAACTGATCAAGAGTCATGTAGTCATGAACCATGCTCATTATACGGTTCCAAAGCCATTATTATAAAGAAATGCACTACAGATAAAAAAGTACGTTGTTACACTTTGTTCATGTTTCTCGCACAGAATAGTTAAAAGTACTTTAGTCTCCTATAACTGGAAAAACAAGTAAGCATGTTGACTACTACTATTAAAACTAGTGTAAAATAAAGTGCATCAGCAGAAGAGCGTATCGTCACGGCGCTTACGTCCTTTTGTTGAGAAGCGCAGTTTTTCGGTAATAACTAAAAAACAGTATATCTGATATTGTTGTAAATATTTTTTGTTGAAAGTATTTCTTAAGCGTTATCTTCTCCAATTCTTTCATATTTTTTGGACATACGGTTTAGGAAATAAGGGGAAGGGGGCACACAATTTATGCTTCCTTCCGAGCAATTATTATTAATAAACTGTTATATATATATATTAATAAACTATTTTCGTAATCAGAAAAAATCCTAAGAAACCTTAAAATATTTTCAAATGAATTGACAAAATATGTGCCATACGTTGATGTTCACTGAAAAAAATAATTTAAGCATTTGTATGTAAAAAATATTTATTTTTAGTATTTAACTATTATATTTGTTGAATAAAATGCCTGTGACATACGGACGGACGGATATGACGAAACTATAATGATTCCGTTTTTGCCATTTTGGCTTCGGGATCCTAAAAATCATGTTTTGATATATATATATGTATATAGTTAAACGACTCAAGCTCAATCTCATAGGGTAAGACATTGAAATCTAATTTTGGAATTCGATTTTTGGGGTCAAATAGAAATTGATCAAATATGCTCAGTGGCAAATGCGTAAAACGTGGTAGAGACAGGAAGTCTGTACCATCTTCGTATATTATCAAAATTAATCTACGTAACATTAATTAATAAATTACATGGTTTTGGGTTAGATACCTTTAGCTTTTACCATGCAACCCCTCTTGCGGCGGTAGGTTTAAACGATATCTTACTACATTTTTGTGTATCTTACGTGTAAACACAAATGCGAAAATCTTTTCTTATAAATACCTACTACCAGCATACAGACGCAATTTTAGGCGCTGCTTGTTCTGAACAACTGATAAAATGATTTTTTTTATAGTAGTTTCGAGAGGAAAAAGAGGATGCGCCTCACCATTCACCACCGCTTATGGACACTCGCGACCCCAGAGGAATCATTAGAGCATTTCCAGCTTTTTAAGTAGGTATAGGATGCCCGATGCAGGAAGAGTAAACTGATATACAGAGAGGACCACTGGAACTCTCACTCACTAGAGGCAAGAGAGGAAGCTATTAACTTCACGTCTGTTTTCAGTGAAAGCGTGGTATTTTCGTAGTATTAATATTTCGTGATATTTTGTGCTGAATACAGCACGTCTGCCACAAAATCGGGTTGTAATATGAATGTTTTTGTGCTTTTAAACAGCGTTTCCCAATCAATACGTCACTTTATGGTAGTCACTTTGCTATCGTAACGCAACAATTAGAATTTGATTATTTTTTATTAATTATATTACACTGTTGTGCAATTAGCAAAAAGTTGTAGTAGTAAAATTAGTGATGAAAATATTCGCTTATTAAAATTAAACAGTAGTGTAAACGCATTCACTCAGTTTGTTTTATACCGAAAAATCACTGAAATTGAGCAGCAGAAACTAGATATTGACGTGACTCAAAAAACAGGAAGGTAAGTAGAAAATTTAATAATAAATATAATGATACATTAAATATGTTGACTGGTTGCACATACAAGAACAGATTGTTTTGTTTTCCATATCTTTATCCACGAAATCGGGTTAGATTGTTCATGTTTTTTTTTCAACTTTTTTCTATTGAATTCAAAATAATTTTCATAATTTAACAAATGCGGTTAGAAAACACGACCAGTCAGAAAAATTTTTTGCATCGAAACAAGTTTCACTAGTCTAAATGAGCTAGAAATTCAGAAACACAATTCAAAAGTACACAGAAATCGAAAATTTATCAATTTTATGTTTTTTCGTTATAATATGTTTTTTGGGTAAACAATAATTATATTTTTGGGGACATGATGAAATAAATCTCTTCGTCAAATGGAGGTAATTATTTAAAGAAACTGGACAAGTGCGAGTCGAACTGACCGAGGGTTCCGTACAAATTTGCAGGTACATATTATAAATAGTTCAGGAATAGAGTGTTGCAGTTTTTTCGAACTATTCCAGAAATTCAATTCCTAAAACCTTTCACTACATACATATAGGAAATTGTGGTTATACTAACAGTTCATACTTAAATTAGTTAGGTAACCTAATCAAAGTTATTTTTATGATTTAATTATAAGTATGATTTTCAGATTTTTTCCTATACTTGTAGTATAAGACGGTATTACTTGACAAATTTCATAGTTCTAGGTCAACAGAAAATACCCTATAAATTTTGATTCCCTTGAGAATGTCAAAATATACGTTTTTTGTGGGACAAATTACCGTATCTTTTTTTCGCGTTATCTTAGTAGTTTGATATTTTTACAATTTCATGGGACTATAGACTTGAGTACGTAGTTTTAATTTTAATTGGATACCTCTGCGCGCTCCTGAGATAAAGGTTCTTGACCGACAGATGAACAGACGGACGGACGGACAACAAAGCACATAATCCTATAAGGGTTTCGTTTTTCCTTTTGAGGTACGGAACTCTAAAAAAGGTACATTTATTGCCAAAATATTATCATTGTAATTTGGAAAGTCATTTACACATTTTTACTCAGGTTTTTACAAGTATATCCCGGAGATTTTGAAGTGATTTAATATTATGTAGTGTTGCCTCTCTGATACAGAATACAATTAGAACACAATAAGGGATTTCGGATGAAACGAAAGGGAATATCGTGATATTTTCTAGATTTCAAAGAAGTTGACCTGTTTGTAAAATACGTGGAAGTTAGTTCGGATCGCACAACTACTTTACTGCGTTCAGCACTTCTGCGTGTTCTCGAAAAATAGAATTGTTTATCCAAAATAAGACCTTATACATATGACGGTGCGGTTAATTATTTTGATTTAGATCGTTTAAGAAACGAGTACAATATATCAATATGTATATATGTACACAAATCGTTTGGATTTAGTAACTACAACGTATATAAAATAATATAACATTTATATGAAAGTAATTTACAAACAATATTTCCTCAAGTTTTCTGACTGATCAAATAGAGTGTCACCGTTCCCGTGACTAACGCCTCTGCCGAACGATCATTTCATTGTATAAAGGGCTTACCGTTTCACGTAAATAACAACGTCTCACCAAACTGTCGATGATTTTGTATGGAAAAAGAAGTGTTGACCGATTTCAAACGTTCCGCAACCTTTTTCGACGACGTTTTAAATATGTATTTAAAAAAAACAGGCGAGTGGATTTAATGTATAAATAACGTATATTAAGGTCTTAATTAAAGCAAACATTTGCAGTTATCGTTTACATACGGTTGTTATATATTTTACTCAGTTTTACTACACGAAAATTATAACAGAGTGATAACAAAGGCTTTAAAATGGTTACTTTGGTTATTCAATAGTCGTTTCTGGAAATTAATATTCGGTAATGGTTTCAATCGATTATTTGGATATCTACTGTTGCCATAAAATACGCAACGGCGAACTGAAATAGTACGTATATTGAATAAGTTTTATTATTAGACGTTTATAGTAGTATAAACTTAGCAAAAAGGTTAGCTGGGCCGTATATAGTACTTAGATGTCGCGTGTTTAACATAACTTAAATTTTTTATGAATTGCACTGCATATTGCTCATCTCACATATTATATCGAATAGTCGGGTTCGTTTTTAGAAACAGAAACGCATTTTAACCGACTTCAAAAAAAAGGAGGAGGTTCTTAATTCGATTGCATTTTTTTATATTTGTTACGTCAGAACTTTCGACTGAGTGAACCGATTTTGATGATTATTTTTTTTTATTTGAAAGCTGGTGCTACCCGTGTGGTTCTATGTCAATTTGGTCCAGTTTTGACAATGGCATTCATGAGAAAACCATATAAGTTTTACATTTGCTTTAAGTATGTGCGCGACAAATGGACGAATAACTCAATATGACGTCAACCGATTTCGATAATTATTTTTTTATTGGAAAGGATGTATTTCAAAGGTATCGAATCCATGACAAAGTAACGGAATTCTTCAATTCTTAGGAGTAAATTAATGATACTCGGCCGAATCTTTATAACTTATCCGGATCTTTGAGTAACCTACCGTAACGTCGTTATGATCAAGTAATTGTCGTAGTCGAATATGATGATCAATGGAATTTCTTAACGGCTTACAGTAAGGGTGCGATCTATGAGCAGCACGTTTAGTACGTCTACCCATATTTAGATAAAGTAGTTAGTGTATTTCAGATTCATTAAAAATAAAAAAGAAATTAACAAAAATTTTAACAAAAAAACCGACTTCAAAACAAAACCTATTCCAAAATAAATTAATATACACTAAAAAGCAAAAAAAAATAATTGCGTATTCTTCTACAACTTAATAATCAACTTTTTCTACTTATCAATATATAGGTACTATCTATGTGTTTACCACGCAAGAAGGCAGGTAAGTACCTACCCACTTCAAATTTAACTCAGTACTATGAATAACAAACAATGATCAAAATGTTTTTTAAATTTCTCCTAACTAAAATGAAATGAAAAATATTAGATTTCTTAAAAGTCAATCAAATTATTACGATAACATATTGTAGTTACAATTATTGTTATTTTTGGAGCCAGTGTCAACCAAGGAAACACTAAAATATACCTAGCAATAGACACCGATTCCGAAAATTTTTCACTGGTTTATATAAGTATTTATAGTAGGTATGTGAATAGTATATTAAAACGGACCTTACGGTAAGTCACTTAAGTAAGTAAGAACAAACCTCCAAATATGATTTGACCAATTTCTCATGATTATTTGCTTATAATCAGCACGAAAACACTTAGAAATATTCAATATAAACAACATCCTATTTATTTTATTAGAAAAGTGTTCTCTTTCTCCCATTCCATAAATGGAGCAATAAGAAAATGGGACCGGTACAAAGGCGTTGTTGTCGTCGATTTTCCCCTCGCGTTAAACCGTCATAAAACACATTCAGCGAGTTATCGCGCGGAACCTTTACGTTTACGTAAAAATATGCTGTTCGGTCTGGTCTACGAAGTCTAGCAGGAAATGGGATGATTACAGCCTCATTTTAGGTCACAAAATCACTAGAGCTCGATGCTCCGATAAACAAGTACAGCGATTGTGCTAACTTCAGGAGACTTCATTAGAATTATAACCTCGATGGAAACATTGATTCCGGCCTGGGTCTTTCTATGCTTTATTAAAAAAATGGTAAACAAGAAAAGGGGAAATACGGAAAATTTTATTTGCATACGACTGATAAAATTTTAAATTTGACTTAGAAAAAATTACCCTTTTAAAATAAGTTTTGACTTCCAATGTGTGAAGCGTTAATTTGCGGAAATACATAATTTAGACGCTTGTCTGCAATTAACAAACAGAAACAACAACAAAAGAAAAAAACAACGACAACATCGGCATACAGCCTATCGTCGACTCCGAAATCTGCTTTTACACTACGAATCCTCTTCCAATGAACTGGATATTGATTAGAAAAGATTGACAGAAAGATATCGAAGATCAAAGGGATTGTTAAAAATTTTATTTATCTTAACGGCCTATATGCCGTTGCGTATATATATACGATTATATAGTATCTATATACCATATATAATGATATACAATTTCTATGTACATTTCTTGAAGTCGAAGCACATCATCAGGAAAAGCTAGGAAAATCACACGCATTAGTGTCGGGAGCATTAAATAGCACCTCCGCCCCCACTCACCAATGGACATGCTATACTATAAAATGTCAATGGGTGACATTTTGTAAAAATGTTTGAGAAGGTGAATTTCGTAGAAATTTTTACTCAAAAACGAATTTAAAACGAGTCAGTGGAAAATACGTTAATTATATACAAAGATATATATCCAAATATAATTCAACAAAATTTCACAACGTGCAAAGACAACATATTGATATAATATATATCTCGTACCAATAATCCGGTGTTTGATCGTACGATGTGCGATATGCTTAGAAGATAACATTTGTCTCGATGGTATTATTCTCAGGCGCAGATAACCGTTAGGGAAATAAGTGATACTGCATACTTAACAAGTTTATCTGATTAGAAGCTGACGTGGTTGAATTTATAATATTGATGGTGGTCAGAGCTCTTTCTAATGTTGTTAATGTTCATGCTATTTTTTATAGAGGGAGGTTTTATTCTTGTAGCTTTAATTAAAAATTATCTCATCCAAAGCATTTTATGTGAAAAAAAAAAACTGCATAACGACGACTTTTCAGGTCAATTCTATAACTTTACTTCATTTTTAAGTTAAAATTGTACTTGACCTATCAAATTCAATTTTCAGTAATTCTACATACAGTAGTTTTATTTGATTTTGCGAATTCAAATGCTCATTATCCAATAGTAATCAACCGATCTATTTAAAAGTTATAAATGGTTTATCTCTTACGCACACGAACGTACGCATACACATATGCACCCACATACGCGCGCGCGTTCACACACATACATAAAGACATACGAAATATATTTAAAAAATTGCACCTGTATCTAGAAAATCAAAACATCGACATCTAATGAAATTTTTCTTTTCATAGATCATAAATTCAAAAATAATATATTTTCTTAATTCCCAAACATTGTGCATTTTTATAATGGGAATTACCAAGTATGACCCAGTCCCATGATTTCTCGAAATCGTAACTATTATTTGGAAAAAATGACTTAGTCATTCTGTAGCATGGAAAAAACACGGTAATTATTAAGTCCCATGCATGTACACTATTTGTAAACTCGAGTCTACTGTGTGATAGGCATAATCATATTTTCGTATTGGTTTTTATATAAAGATATAAAATTGTATATAACGTGTATAATAAATGTGTGTAGATTAGTCTTCAAGATTGAAAATTTGGATCGACCTATTATTAAAAGAGACAGTTCAGAAGGGTGTAAAATTCATATATATTTTAAATTTATAACGAGTTATCGTTGACCATTGCACTATTAAAGTTTAGATCATCGTATATAAAAATAGACAGTCGAGTTTACGTGTAGACGTTGCCAGTCCACGCCCTTGTCCAGAAAGTCATAATTAATACCTCATATCCCCAACGAACGTGTAGCTGATAAGTCCATGAATATTAAAAATATATAAAATCTTCTAATAAGTTTATACCTATGTATATCGAATTCTGAACGTTATCCTAAAGAGAAATGCGGATAGGTACCTGTTCGCGAACAACTATGTTTCGAACTTCGTTCATGAATTCGGCCGCCGTGATGAACATGCACAGCACCAGGCCCACGACCAGCACGTAGAAGGCTCCGATGAGGTTCTTCATCTCCAGATCTCCCTCGACGTTGTCCGCGTCCGCGTCTTCCTCCTGTCCAACGAATACCCGTACAGATTCAATGCCAATCGTATACTCTCAGTGTTATCTATATACAATTAAATTAAATTTTAATTTTTTATTTTCTATTTTGACGGCGACGTACAAGGGCCATGATGATAGTTTGCCCTTTATTAGATTTTTACTTATACCTCATAAGGGTTCGTGACATGAACATAAAAGGATTTCATTTTCTACTTTTGAAGGAATTAGGCATTATGTGCTTACCCATTATAAAAAAAAAAAAAAGCTTATATCTAAAGACCACGACGGCGTGGCCAGGGAAGCGTTTTGGGGGTTCGAATCCACCGGAAACATTTTTAGATGAATTTATTTTATGCACTCCATGCACATGCATTTCACGCACATGTATTGGTTGGTACATACATTGCATTGCCGAGATATACACAGGCTTGGCAATGCGGTGGTTTAAATCAAACGCAAAAAGAATTTGTAGGACAACCCTTGCCGTCACTATCACACATACTCGGTCTTTAGATTTATTTGAAATTGCAGTTGAACTTGTAACATACAAAAATAAATTTCGCAGTATATGGAACGACTTTTAACTGCTAGAGCGACTAGTAATTAATTATTACATTACTAATGGCATTGTAACGATACTATTTTCAAAAGCTAAGGCGACTAGTAATTAAATTAATAAATTTTTAATAGCTTTGTGACGATGCTACTTTTAATTCGTTGTTAGAACAGAATCTACTATTTTTTATAACTGCTTATATTTGAACATTAAGAGAATTTAATACGGTCTTTATTGATTTTGCTTATGTTTCCTTCTAAATGAAATTTCGAAAAAGTATTTTTGGAATTGAGGAAGAGAAGATAATGTTTTGAGACAGTTTTTCCATTTCTAATTTTAAGAGAATATTTTATACTTATCAATGTCAATATTTTTAAATCCTTTATTTCATTATTTTTCAATTTGTTTTAAACATGTCTTGACCTACAGCCTAATTGCTTTCTATTCGGGTTTAACGTGTAAATATATATGAGATTAACCCTTTACTTTTATTCAAAAAATATGTAATTATTTCAGAAAATGACGTCACCTGTCTGTAAATGAACTGAACTTCCTTCTTGCATTTGGTTTTTGTAAATAAAATGTTTATTCTAAATGATCTTTAAGCACTATTAGCGATTAAAGCTATTTAGATACTTAGATCGGTAGTATTTTAATTATCAAATCTTATGAAACTAAAACCACCGATGATCATGATGACGAACATTACTCTATCATGTGATATATAGATAATGTTGCTACCACATGTGGTGATAATGTTGCTAATAATATTAGCATACTGAGCAGGATCATATGTGGCAGACTTAACACCACGTTGTGGCGTGGCTCTACCGCAACTGACTCTTCTGATGTTGCGCGTGCCCATGGACGGTGGTGACCACCTGCTCTCTGTAGATCGATTCTGTAAACTTTAAACCTCTCAGTCGACATCGTTACGATATTAAAATTACGCAATCCGAAGACGCTCGACAACAAATCTTCTCGCTCGCTCGACGTAATTTTGACGTCAAAACGATATCGACTTAGTGGCTTTAAGTTTACAGAATCGACCTGCTGATGGCTCGCATACTCCTTTGGCATTTGAAACGTTATAAAAAAAAGATTAAATAGCACTTTAATAATTAAAGATTAGTCACCTCACACTGGACGGCGTCGTATTTTTCCTCCCACCATACTTTTCTTATAGCTTCCAACTTGGTATTCTCTTTGAGCGACAGAATCGCCATATTGATTATCGTCCTGAAGGGTGAATCTGGAACATTTTGCTTAATTTGTAAATATTTAATAACCATATATCTAAATAAACATGTAAACGATTTTGATCTAAACCAAAACAATCTTTGTAAAGTTCACGAATGAGAGATGTCCTAAGGAATATATATATAAAGCTCAGAATTTTAGAACGCATTTCATTTTCACAAACGAGAACACTCTCGAGGTGTGTAATTTATATTTCTGTTTGAGTTTTAATAATTAAAGGCATTCGCAAAGTTCTCCCTCGAGCTTAGCTTAAAAGACGCCTCGGGCTTCGTTCACCGTTGTAACAAGACTTGTCAAGCCGACAATAAGTTTTCTAGTTGTTATAATATTATCAATCGTTGTATTATTCCCAATATAATATAATAGGAAAATTTTCATAGCTAATAGTTTAATTGTGGGTCTATAAAGGAAAGTCTACTGCTACATAAAATTATGATATAATATTGTACTTAACGCTAATCAGATTTTAATTTATCTGTCTGTCTGTGATTTGTGAAAAAAGTTTTCGATGTTATGGTAATTCTCATAGAACTTCCTTACTCGCCGGCATGGCGATTCCGTAGTCTTTAGAATCCAAGTTAGATCCGATTTGTGCTAGTTCGCAGTTTCGTTTGAGTTTGTACTCTATGGTGCTGGATTCCATGAAGAAAGCGTAACTTCCTTTCCCTTTCAACACCAGTTGTTCGCCCTCGTCGTTGTCCGTCGTGTACACGCCGGGGTTGCTTTCCATTTTCTCGAACATTCTCTGGTACATTTTGTCTTTTGAATTCTGTAATTCAGAAAAAATGTTAGTTCTGAAAAATGATTTGATATTATTAATATATTTAAATTAAAAATGAGATTGTGTAGAATAATTGTGGAATTTGTTGAATTAGCGAAACCGATCCTGGGACTACTTTTTGACTCGTATTTTTCGCTTTACCAGAAATTTCGGTGAATGAACTATCTTTAGGCGTGTGTGTATTTTCATGATATTAGTCGTATTGGTAGTTTTACTAATTTCTAGAGGAAAGAGTTTACTGCAGTTTTAAGCCTTCCGAGCGAAGTTGATATTATAATTTTGTATCAACTTTGCCCGGATGGCTTAAAATTGGTTACATAATATTTTTAGCTATTATTAGTTTTTGCTATAATTTTAGCCATGTTAACTATATACTATGATTAATCATTTCTGCTCCTACTGAACAAAATCACATAAAACCTAAGCTCAGATCTTAAGGTACTCTTAAAGCTACCACAGTACAAGACGTGAGTAAGCATACCCTTATATAGAAGACATATGTGCTACCGCTACATTATTTTTTTATAAAACGATCTTGTTACAGCTTTCGAATGCTACCTCGATGTTGCACACGATTCCGATTCCGGACTGTTGTTGGTCATCAAAGGATCAAGATTATCCATTGCACATTATCGTTACCTATAACTAATCGGGATGTAAAAAGATAAGGACATCGTTGTATGTTCACACGAGCAAAGTTACGGGTTAAGGCTAACTTAAACTAAAACATGATGAGATAATGTTTCTATACAAAAAAAGTTTTCAAGCAAATTGTGACAGTGGCTCAGGAGCTATAAGCGCTGTTACTATTTATCTTAAGATAACATGGGTTAAAATTTTCACTGCTAAAATCCCTATGTTATCCATCGTAACGTAATATATACTAAAACATGGTCAGGTAATCTATATGTGTTATTAAAATAGTCAAATATATATAGAATCGTTAACTATCTACATACAAGTGCACAAACAAACAGACATATATAGAACATTGAGTTCTCTGATATATTCATATTAAAGTCACACAAACTTCTTTCATAGATAATTGTATAATTTTTATTTAACTTATTTGCGAGCGGGTATTAAGACTTCCGTTTGCGTGTTCGTTGTGTTCACCTTAAAGAATGCGTACGTTGAGCCCCCGTACATGAGCCCGTACAGGACGCTGCTCTGCTTGGCCAGGTCCTCGACGTCGTTGATGGGCTCGCTCTCGGCGGCGGACGTCAGGGACGCCGCCAGCTGGGCGATGTACGTCTGGCACACGATGAGAGCGAAGAACCACCACATGCCGCACACCCAGCGGGAGCCTATCGCTCTGAAATCAATGTCGAGAGTATGCAATATCCGATGGCGCGGCATATATTACTTGAAGAAGGATTTATATCCTTAGTTCATGTGCCAATCTTATATGGATCGCATTTACTTTTCCACAATCGAGATATTTTATAATTTCACTAACATACAAATCGGGCCAACATCCCTGATAATTTAAAAAAAAATATTTTGAATGTAGGACACCGCAGTGTCTTCATCAAACTGAACAAGTTGGACATTTTTATTAAGAACAGTCTTACTTTGACTGTTAGATAGTGATTTTATGTTAGTTAATGTAATAAAATACAAGTTAAACTTTGGAATGCGAGAAACAATAACAATAACGAATTTTGAAACAATGTGGGGATTGTTATGAAGCTCCCGTAATAAACTAAAATGTGTTACAAAATGTTGTATCCGCTGCTGAAGAGATAAAAAGCCAGAGAAAATCACAAAATATAGCTTATATATTTCGCAAAAAATATACAACTAATCTAAAAATAAAGCATGAAAAATAAGATAAAGATTGATTTTGAAACACTAATAATTATTAAATTATGATTCAACATTATGAGAGAAATAGATAATGAGGTAACTTTTATCGATTAAGATCTTTTTACATTTTATAGATGTGTATGTTAAAAATATTTTTATAGACGTATAAAACTTATCGTATTTCCTATGTTGCATTGAATTAAATTTGCATTTTTATATGGATATGTACGTTTCTGTTTACAGTATGAATTGGAAAGAGAATATTTTATTTTATATCCAATTGATTGTTTATCGGACAGACAAGTGATTTCAACGCCAAATTTCGTTAGCGTTTGATTTTACTGAGATTTTTATAGTCGTTGATTAGAACACATAATGGAAAATTATGCAAAAAAAAAACTATCTGTCTTTTGTATCATCTCTGTATATTTCATCTTCTAAATAAAGACCAAATCACTAAATACATTTCAACCAAAGACACACTGAGAGTACTTTGCAAACGAAAGTGTCAGAATAAGGTACTAGAGACTTTGTTCTCACGTTTCACTCAGATTTTTTTTTGTGTACAACGAGTAAGTGCATTTGTTAAAATTTTTAGCGCATAGTCTTTAAGTAGTCCTAATTTTGTACGAATATAAGGTTTACAATTTGTGTCAAAACAATCATACACTGAAGACTATACCGTGACATATAGAGCAGGAAGCTCGTCTGAGCTTTACATTCAATGTAAATCCATGAAACTGTTTTACTGTAAAAGAAGTATGTGAAACCTTCACCTGCTGTGATAAAATTAACATGAGATTCAAATCGTTGAAATTGCCAAAGCTTGTAATGAGTTGTAATATTTAAAATTGTTGCAAATTATTTCTTATGTGAAAATACTTTTTGTGTACAATATCTGTGTGTGAATTTAATATTAATAGGATACTTCTTTATTCGAAATAACATTTTTTTTTTTATCTTTTAATTACCAAAAAACATAAAATCGATATCTTTGAAAATATTACAAGCACTTTCTATAGAAAAATTAGATACGCATTTTATATTTTTTAAAACCTTACTGAAAAATACTCACTTAGGCAGTATATCACATCCTTGCGTCATAATGGAGCCCATCGTCAGCCAGGTACAGTTTTTGAAAAACCAAATGTTCTCCAACTCCTCCGGATCTTTGTCGCACGGTTGAGGATTCTCCCAATCGGCAGGAGAAAGCCTAGAGGTAGAAAGTAAAACAAATTGCCTTTAGAGCCGGTAACAGTCGGGAATTATTTCACTAGCTGCTGCTAAAGAAAAGTTTGAGGTAGAAATTTTATCGCTCACTTAAATTTTATTCGCGCTCACCTCGAACAGACGTATAGAACAATGGACACCACCAGGTAAGCCGTGGCCGTGTTTATCCACACCTCGAACGAATAAGGATGCAGGAAGGAGAACGTGGCCGGGTCGACTTCGTGCTCCTTCTTGAACAGTATGCTGATACCCAGGGTCATGAACGGAACCGAGAAATCCACGACCTTCTTTCTTTCCTCGGTTATCGTCAAGTCGGCTATAGCCAGGTCGGCGTTCTGTGGAAAATATTGGTTACGTCAGACGTTTAAAACACGATTTGGACGTATTACGCGAATAAGATGCCGAGAAAGATGCTTTTTGATCACTTAAACGAAACTATAAATATTAATCCGTTCGGAGAAAGATGGTTGTTGCTTCAACATAAATATTCATATTAGGAATTGGGTCTTTAGAACTATCAAAAAAGTTTCTCGCAACTACTGGTCCAATATTAAAAAGTAAAATATTATATAAACGGGAGAACGATGAAAATTTATAAAAAACAACGGACCCCACATTTATATTTACAAAAGAAAAATAAATTAAATTAAAGAAATTACCATAAACATATTTATGTATTTGTTTCCAATCTCCAGCTGGGACATGTTTTGAATATGAAATTGTAATTTAATTAAATTATTTTTTATATTCTTGAACAATTTGTTTTTATAAACAATAAGTAATAAACTTTTATCGGATGTCTCATTATGCCTCATAAGGTTCTTTAATCCCTTGTTTTTTTTATTTAACTCTTAATTGAGTCTAGAATGTAATCATATAATTTCTCAAGTCAGATGGTATGCTTACTAGTCTCTTAAAACAGATTATTTTTAACACCATACATTTTTTCGATCACTCTTTAGTAAAAATATTCCCACTGACCTTATCTAAGAGATCCCCGATCAGGCCATTCCATTTTTTTTGGCTCTCCACGTACGTGCCCGGCGACTTGCCCGCGTGTATCAAGTCACCAGCGTACGAGTATGTATAATTGTAATTCATCCCGTTCAGTAGCTCGAATATAGCCGCAATGAGATCGACCGCGAAGCCTTCGTAGGCTTCGGGATTGTCCGCGCTACCGGTGTAATTATCGACTTTGTAGAAATAGGGTTTTGCTATGCGGGATATGACCTGTAATTGTGAATGATTGATTATGATTGTAGGTTAGTAGAAACGTATTTTTTGTTATATTAACGATTTATTATTGTATTGTTGAGGCGATGCCTGCTACAAAATTTTTATTTCTGATCGAGGGTCTCGTACTTTAAGTCCTTCATGATGCCTTAGTGCGAGAACCGACTGCTTAACTTACCAGCGGAGGCCATGAAGCGAGTGACTTAAATTGAATTATTTTAAAAACTCTTTGGTCAATGCGCTCTTAGTCGGCATTCAGACCTTGTACCTTTTAGTTCAAAATTAATGTTCTTGAACCCTCGGCCCCCGCAGCTCTGATCATATTTAGATTTCTGTAAACAGCAGCTTATTTATTTAATAACATTACGCAAATTAAGTATAACAACAAAAGAAACGATTTACTTTAATTTTTCTCATTTTGCTATGTTTTCAAACTTCTGATTAAATTATGTTGTTAAAAGAAATAGGCTAGTAAAAAAATCATTCATACGTTTATGAATGTTTCGGAAAATGACTTTGTGCGTTGTTTGTTTTTTCTTTCGTATTCAACGTACGAAAAATTCTCGTACCTATAATAGTACGTATGTCAATATAAGAATAATTTTTCGTCTAAAATAACGAGCAAGAAAGTATTTATCAAGGAAATATTTATCAAATCTTAACTTTCTTAGGTATTACTCATGTTATGTAGAGATTAAGAGCAGCTATTAGTAACTAATAATTTCCATGAGGAATAAAAAATATGACAGTTTATTTTTAATTCGCATGCCTTTTTAGATAATTGAATGCCAACTGAATAATGATCCGTAGGTATGTGGCTTCATATTATTAGTCTAAACTTAAGTATCTCTTTATCAGCGTAGATTTTCCAAAAAAGTTCATTCAGTGGACCACCTGTGGGCCTATGTAATATAAAAGTCTCAACGGGCGTTTCAAATATAAAGTTTCTATATGGAGACTATGATTATACTAAACTTTGACACTATACAGTGTTACTCGCCGTCATTCTGAACACGTACGTAGGGCTTACTATAAGTTTCTGCAATTGGCCACTTACATAAACAATATTTAAAAAGTAATTACTATATTTTTAAAATGGAACTCTTCGGTTATAGAATAGAGTTTTTTTCATCTAACTGTTAATTGTTTTTACATTGTCGAGTTATTTTAAAAATGGTGTGTCTTCATCAACATGGATGATGAAATTTTTTGTAGTATGATTTTCTACGATTTTAAGTGTAATTTGACAGTTCAGCAGAGAGTAGAGTCACTCGGCTTCGAACTGCTTTTGGCGATGAAGCAACATACAAGACGACTATTTATTTATAACTGGTTTGCAGAATTCAAGTGCGGTAGTGTTAATCTCAGTGACGAATTTCGTGACGGTCGGCCGTCCACGGCTGTGAACAATAAAAATATCGATGCTGTGCACCGTATGAACAAAACAGACAGGCATGTGACCTACCATGAGATTCGGTCATCCTTCAGCATAAGCAAGGTTTAAATATAATCAATCTTTCACAAACATTTGGGTATTAAAGATCTGTGCTTGTGGTGGATCCCACACAATTTGACTGAGGCTCAAAAAACGAGTCGCATTACTTGGCGCAATGCCATGCTTACAAGGAAGGGGAGTCAAATTTGGTGTGGGACATAATAATAGGCGACAAAACATGAATTTATTGCTACGACCCCAAAAAAAAAGCAGCAATGGTCCTTATGAGTATATCGAAATGAGCCAAAATCAACCAAAGTGGCGCACGAGCGAAGTGCCTCTAAGCGGATAATTGCTTCTTTTTTTAATAAAACTGGCTACTGGTACTGGCACGTGACTACTGTTGCTTTGGACAATTGTCGTACCGTGAATAGTGATTGTTATATGTCGATTTTTTTTCCGGAAGTTATTGACTAACTCCGTAAAATAACCGCAAACGTCATGTCATCTTGTACCATGACAATGCCAGTTCTCATACGGATAAAAAGACAAATAAATTTTTGAAGGAGAAAAACGTAGAATTTATGAGCAAACCTGAATATAGTCTTGACCTGGAACCTTGTAACTTTTTTTTGTTCGCAGAAATTAAGAACCAATGATGCAGTCAACGATTTTCATCACCAGAAAAAACTGTCGAAGAGTTTGATAAACATGTTTCCGAGGTCACCAGGGAGAAGTGACATAAACGTTTTTAAAATTGATTTATTCGTATAAAAAAGTGCATTTATGCTAACAGACAATATTTTGAGAAACAATAAATTCATTATTCACTATTCATAGTAATTTGTTCTCATTTATTCCAATCTATAAAGCGAATGTCGCCGAAAGGCAAAGGTCGCCTTAGAAAATTCTATGCAGATCACATTGGTGACATTAAAAAAGGGCTAATTTTTAAGCACCCTTAACCGACGAACTTGCATGACAAGATTGATGGATGTCAGTGAGGGAAGAGAGATATGCAAAGATCGTGCCATATGAAAATCTATAGTCTCTGCCAACCCTTATGGAAAATAGGCGTGAGTTTATATTATTATTATTATTCCAGAAATTTTCAGTGCGCCCTAAGTATAGTCTTATAGGAAATTTGATATATGAAGTTCATTCTATTTTGTCTATGATTGTACAGCTTACTCTGAAATGTTTGCTGCTATGCTGTGTCGTAGCTTTCAGATTCTCATCTACTTCCGGCACGATGTCGCCACCGTCGGCGTGGTACCACCAGCCTATGGTGTCGCGCTTGTGCACGTATATCTCGTTGACGTAGAGCGTGTAGTTGACGCGCCGGCCCGTCTCGTCGAAAGCCACATTTCCCGTCGCCCCTTTCGTCTGTGTCTACACACACACACGGGTATTCGTTAGATACGCCTTCGCCTAACGTAACGTTTAATAATATATTAGGAGGGTTAAATTGTGTTACAGAATTCCGTTGAGAGTATTACGCTTTGTATTTTGTTTACGACCGCACTTTGCCTGCAGATTATAATGAAGATCGAAATTTCTAAATTATTATAAGGAGATCTCACCGAGAAATTAGGAAATTATAATTTTGATTGGAACTTAGCTTTCTTCGTTAGATGCAGAATTAAATTTAGTTTCTGAATTTGATAATGATCATCAAAAGGAGAATGAAAAAAAACTAGTTTATAATGGTAATAATTGCCCGGCTCGAATTTGGGCAATCTTGATTAAATTGACGTAAATATTAACGTTAAAATAAGGATTTCATTAGCCTCAAAGTCGACCATCCTCCTATTTCCACGGAATTATTGATAGTACCACCTTATTGGTTACTTAAATGATGCAACTACATTTGAAAAACTATACTTGAAAGAATCTAGTTTTTCATAATTTAGACATTCTAAACTTCTATAACAATGAAGATTGCATCGAAGCGAGTTATGGTGATAAACGTAACCATAAACATATTTGTATTTTAATGTAAATGACGTCTCCCAACTTGTTTTCAAAAAAAACCGAACCACAATAAATATTATGAGCGCTCTTTCACACTTTTGTTAAGTGTACTTGTAATTAATTAAAGAACTGCTTATGTAAACAAACTTTGAAAGTTGATTTCAACCTACTTCTAATTATCGTATCGATTTATAACTTTGCATGTGAATGCAATATGAATGACATTAATTTAGTAACATCGAGCATTTGTGGTGGATAGGAAGACTTTTCAATGATACACATTGTAAACCAGTAAACCACTCAAGTTTAGGTTCATTTTTTTGATCGTTCATGAGTGCGTGCGTGTGCTTGTGCACGTGTGTGTTTGTACGTGCGTGCATGCGTGTGTAAACTTCTCATAACTTAAGAATGGATTAACCGATCGAAACGCAATTCACGAAATTCGAAAGATGTACACTCAAGTTAGACGTTCTAAAATTTCGAACTAATACCATGTGGTAGACTGTGAGGAAATTCAAAAATAAAATTTTCAGAAAAAATATTTTTTGAAACAACTCACAAATCGCTTTATCGATTGATACTAAAATCTTATTAGCTCTTCTCCCTTAAAAGTAACACTGATTTATGCCAATTGCACTAAAATCAGTTGATTTGTTTAAAAGCTATTGTTGAATAAAAGTTTTCAAAAAGTGTGTTTTACAATATTCTTTAAACTACTTTATTTATAAATTAATAACTTTTCTCTTGAAAAAATATATCGATCACTAGAAACTGCATCGAAATCAGTTGGTTTTTTCGAAAGATATCTTTAATGAAACATTCGCAAAAAGTGTTTTTCCAATTAACTAAAATTATTGATGGATAGTGTTTGGTGTATGGTCATTTTTTTCTTTTTAAAAAACTGCGTCAAATGTTGTTGAACGGGTCAACATGAAAGATGTATTAGAAAGATATGGTCATATTAAAATTTAAAAAATTGTGTTTTATTTATATAAAAGTTTGAACTCGAAGTGCTGAAAGTTTAAAAATGTATTTTTTAAGCTCGGAGAGCTTGACTAAGCATGAAAATGAGTTTTTTGATTTCGAAAGTAGTGAAAAATTTTAGAAATGTCCTATAAAGTCATCCGTTTTTCAAATATTTGACCTTGAAAAGCTAAAAAACTTATAGAAAACTATTAAACTCAAAGAGCTCAAAAACACATGACAAATATTAAAGCGGGCAATTTTAGAAATGACCTGCAGGGTCAATCGATTTTCAAATTTTTTAGTCTAGATCAGTTCATTAAAGCATGTCATTTTAGTTTACTAAAACTGTTTTTCAAAAATATTGGTAAGTGTCTAATTTACGACAAAACAGATTTCTGCACTGTATGAGATCACATATTATTAAAAGAAGTCTCTGTGAAGATAAATAATTTAAAAAAAAACATGTAAATAGAAATTAAGTAAAACTGAATACTTTAAGTAGACTATCTTGCATCGCCGCTCCTAAGGACCATGGCTCTTGGTCCGCCTTGCAGGGCACCGCGGGCGTTGAGTCCTTCAGTGTCTCTCCCAGTAAATTTGCAGCCGCTAGAATGTGATCCGACATATCAGCCATCAAGAACGGTTCCACCTTCAGAAAAGAAATAATATATATTTTTAAATGCAGGTTTATTTATCGAAGAAATCGGGCATAAAAATTACGACTATTGTTGCTGAGGGAATACATTTTGTTTCCTTAAGCTTGCGTCTTTTTTGGGGCAGTGATGAAGAAAATTATGCCTGTCCATCGTGCATTAGATTATGGTAATTTTTATTCAATTCCTTTACATGATATTTTTATAATCTAAATTATCTCCGCGTGCTTATATCGTATTGAAGTAAAGACGTCGAAAAATATTTTACAAGTTTGTGCAAGGCCGAAGTAAACTTTTCTGTTCTATTAGATTAAGCGAGTCGACCAAAGGGACTAATTTGCGACGAAATGTGATTAAATTCCTTGCCAAACTTTGATTAGAATTTATTTAAGGACCATGGAAAAAATTCAAAATGATTTAAAATTCTTGCCCGGAACGAAACTAAAGTACCTCACAGTAAATGTACCTTAAAGGAGGTAAGAGGCGGGGCAGCCGCTGCCGACTGATCGCTGGTCCAGCGCCAAGCCGTAGGGGCGAGGCTGTGCTGGGGATTAGTCAACTCGTCGAAGTTGGTAATGCTCAGCCATGAGATATTGGGACGGAACCTCTCCAGATGGCTGTTTATTGATGAAACGTCAATGGAAGTTAGAATGTAATGCTGAAACGATAGTTGTTTTGTAATTGTATTCTTTAAATTATTAAAGATGCAACAAGAGATAGAAGGCGAATGTCGAAACCTGGTAATGGTTGACCATGTTGAGCGGCTCGGCCTGCTCCAGATAGTGTTGTACGTTTTTCACGTCGCAGTCAAGTAGCACTCTGCTCTCCTGACGTTTCGCCATTTCCTTGAACGCCTGAAAATATATCATCCGTTAGCTGAAAACCGATTTCCGATAAATGTTTATTTTCTCGAATCATTTTTTAGAATATTTTTGATGAAGTCTCATCGAAAATATTCTATCACTGAAATATAAAATAACACGCCAAAGAAAGTGTCGCTCGTTCAGTCTATTTATAAAAAAAAAAACAAGGAAATTAACTTCTTTCTCGTCTCAAGACGGCGTAGCGGAGTGACAATTATCTCTTATTACGCACCCGCCTGTTGTCGCCGCGGGCTTCGAGGCGGTGCACGGCCACGGGATAATTGGTAGTGTATAGAGACAGGATTTTTTGTACACGCATCAATCCTGAAAACGCAAAGTAAACAAAATGCGTACGTAACAAAAAAAATGTACTCGTTAGGCACTAGTGCAGGTATTGTAGTGTTGAAGTATATTGTCAACATCGATTAATTATAACGCATACTGCTTAAATGTGAATAATAATGAGTATGTACTTCAAAAATGTTTTAAATCATTCTTCTCCTGAAAAGACAGGTTATATATGTTTTGAAATATTGTAAGTGCATGACACAATCACATCTACTAATAATTTGCATTTTGCTTCTTTTTTTTTGCATTAATTGATTATTGCAGGTTTAAAATAATGTCATGTTACATTTTAATGATTCCATTTCCGAGGTTGCCTTATGCAATCGTTTTAGTTCAGATTAAGGGCTTTGGTCCTACTTGTAACTAATAGAATTTATTAATCGTTGCACCGTCGTGTTCTATATTTTTTTTTTCAAATATTTATAAGAATGACTTATTGTTGCAAGTTTGCTTTATGTATATTATTAAAAACTTAGTAAATTCATTTAACCCGTCAAGTTGTTGTTAGATAACTCGGTGGGTTAAATAAGTAACTATTTGACTCCAAGTTATTGAATATCTTTCCTATCAGCATTGAATTTTTGTATTGATTTAGATTTAAACTATCTTTTTACCAATATAATAATTGGTAAAAAATTGTGAGGATGCATTGTTATTGGATATTTTGTTTGAGAGTAGTAATGTTTACATTTGCGAAAACCTTACCGAAATCATCTTCATATAGTACGGAGAAACTTTGCCAATTGTAAAACTTCAGAAGTTTCGCATAAGCTGTGGATAAGTCGTCAGCGTGAGGGTAATAATTTATAGTAATATCCTTATATTCTATTTCGGCATTCTCTTCTTGCTGCTCCTCTTCTTCCTCCTCATATTGTCCTATCTGCTTTCTTCTCCTTTCTCCATTTTCTTCCTCGTTTTCTTCTTCTTCTCCACCTCCTTCTTCTTTTTGTTCTGAGAGCTCATCACTTGGCACATCTTCCCTTTCAGAGCTCGGAGGTTGCCACGCCGCTTGCAGATGAGGGATGTGCAAAGAGGTACATTCATCTCTCACAGCTCCATCGGCGATTGGATCTTGCGGACCGAATACTACCACGGGCGTCATTTCTTTTTCTACTGCCTCTTTACATACTGAAAGTTATGTAAGGAACTAAATTTTTTTGCTTAGGCCATAAGTTTTAAATAGAGAATTAAATTTTAATTGAAAAATAACATTGTTGAGGTTTTTGTGGCCAACGATAAAATGTTGTAACTGCATTAGGCTAAAGGTCAACAAAATAGACAAAAGTGAATCTTGAGAATATACTTTTGTGTAGTAATTGAACTTTTTTATTTAATTAGTAATGTCTAGGGTATTACTAATTAAATGAAAAATCCTGATATCCATTAAGACTATCAATATAACTGTTGATGTTATGCATTGAAAAATACTCGCTTTCTTTCTTTGTAAATAAATATACATTAAGAACAGTTAACAAATACAAGGAAATTTTAAATACTCGAATAATTAATTATCAATCACTGTTTATCGTTTGCATAATTAAGGTATTTGTTTTATTGTTCTTTAATGACAAATATATGCTTAAAATCTCGTTCGTTATGTTTCTATGTGTTACTATACCAGCTTCGAATGTAACATTATGTTAAAATTTCGATTATTACTTTTTGAGTTTTGTGACAATAAATATACGGAAATTCAATTTTTATATATAATCACTAGCGGCCCGCCCGCGGCTTCGCCCCCGGTGTTTTTTAATTTTCATACAAACCTTGACGAATTATATACCTAAACCTTCCTCACAAAAGAAAAGTGCTCCGATCGTCACCAAACTTTACAGAATCACTCGTACAAATTACCTTGAGTTCTTAAAAATCCTTAATTATTTACTTTAATATACTTCAGTATACTTTATTATACTTCATTATTATACTTCATACATATACCAACACTTTGGGTTATAAAACAATAGAATATCATCATAGTAAGTAAAAACTGTATTTGACAGTTCAAAGAGAAAAGAGCTCCGATCGTCACCAAACTTACAGGATTACTCGTCAGGTCAATCTAAAGATTTCCTGAAAGTTTCATTGAAATCGTTCCAGCCGTTTCGGAGCCTACCCGGAACATACAGACACACTTTCTTTTTTATATATGTAGATTATATTCAGTTACTAAAAGAAACATGTAAATTTATATATTTCGGATTTAAGAATGAACGTCTTATTTTTTTGTTTTCATGCTTATTGAATTCGACATCATATCAAATATTTATCGTAATCGCTTGCAAAGAATAGCCTTATTACTTGCTTTTTGTAAATACAATGATAATCTTTGTGTTTTTTTTTCCTTATTTATTGAAATACGGAAACGACTTTGCTTTATAAACACTGGCACGATGGGAGGAGGAAGAGTAATAATGCCGTCTTAATTAATAAGAATTACTATTTTAAAGAAATGTGTATGATCAAATAAAAAGTATACAATTATAATGCATTTTACGAAAAATTATGGTGAAAAAATGACATTGTATAATTGCATCTTCAGTACCGCTTATTTAACGTGCGTTAGATTCATTAAAATATTCGGAGGAAATGATATTGATATACAAGTTTTATACATAATTAGGGAAATAGCATACGTCGTAATGATGCAATGGCATCAAATTTGCTAGTGACTTCATAGAGTTTTTCTATGAACCAAAAATATATCTCAAAACAATGACGGTAAAACTAAGGAATTACTGCTTCAAAAAAGAAAATTCCAATATCCATGTTAGATCTTTCACATCGTCAGTACAAATAATAAAAGATGTTGTGAATCGTGTTGTTTCCAATTTCGATAAACTACATCATTTTACTAGATAGCGGAGAATGCACCAAAAAATCAATTTTAAAATCGTCGTTTATCAAAATATATTTACGCATTTCAATAAATAAGGTCAAAGCATTTTCCATTAGCTTATTAAAACCAAAGTATTGATATTAGACGGTCTGTACACGCATAATATCATGTATTTATTCCGCTCAGTAGATGTTAGCGTTGCGTTTTTCTGCGAAGGATTATACCATAGATCTCCGTATGATCTTATACAATTCATTTTATATCACTAATATCCATAAAACGTAACATATAAGCTCGATGGTGTTGAGCGTTTTAGATTTGGACCTTATTGAGTATCCTCTTTTATTAATAAAATTAAGCATCCGCTACAAATATTAGTTTCTCTGCTCAAGAAATAAGCAAAATAGTAATAATGTTATAAATTAATTAATAATTGTGTTAAGAAGACCCGCTATATTTTGGTAGATTAAATTAAATTCGTTAATTATTTTTTCTGTCGGAGCAGCCAGATTCTTCTGTGAAACATATTAGGTCCAATGTAACAGACTAATAACTAAGTACCTTTTAAGTTATTTAGATAGTACACACTATTTTTTCAAGCGAATCTGAATATAAAAGAATTTCAGAAGATGGGTTAATGCGGTAATTATAACTTTTTATTGCCCACCAACGCTATTTCTAAACAATATATGATATTATTGATACCTCTGTTTGTCTATCAGTTACTATTTTAGTTATAATTAAGATATATTGTGTGTAAAAGCCAAATGCCGTACTTTTTGTAACGGTTAAAGCACAAAATTAATCAGAGCACAATTTTCCATACAGGGTCCATTATGGACGTCAATTAGCTATAAACTTTTTCTTTGATTGCCACGGGAAACGGTCTCGGTTTTCCTATGTTCATTTGTGAGTCACGACCATTATCAGATGGTCAGTCCACCTAGGTGCTTGCGATGATATCTCGTGCGTGGTCGCCATTCATAACCTTGGCATACGAGCGACAAATTATAGTTTGTCCATTGCTACTTTAACCTAATATCGTGAACTGCAGGTTACTTTGGTTCTTCTGCGAATTTTGTCATTCCAGAATTATTTTTGTAGGGATCCTGAAGATAGCTCTTACCATCGTACGTCAAGTAACTTTGAAAGTACAAGTCACATTCTAGATTCTTAATTAATTATTGGCCACGTATATACTGTCGGAAGACTTTTGTCTTTAGGCTTTGGTATATGTCGGACTCAAAAACTTTGGATAGTTTTTCAAATGTTGTCCACCATTCTCTTTTCTTCTCCTTTAGACATTCTACCAAAATTGGACCTTCTTAAAGTTCATTGTTATTCTCTACTGTTATTGTAGAAATTTTAATTATGCCAAAGTAGTCGTAAGACAGTTGTTTAACCTAATGTTTGTTGACGTCATTCATCGTTCTATCATTATGACTATGATGTTCAGCAAATACAAGGTGAGTGATCTAAGAATTCTTGATAATTGCCATATTATTTTTAAGTTAAAAGATTATAAAGTAATACAAAGCTTACGCGGAGAGTTTGAGAGATATAGCAACTATCAGCCTGTCTGTATGCTGAAGAATTTAACATAACACTATATAGCCGGAGTCGATGTGATCACTGAAAAGATCATATCACCGTCCAAAGTTTAATCGCTCTGATGCTTTTTTTATTGTTCATGTGTTAATATTCATTACTTAAGTAATATTTAAAAACATAGCTTTAATATCTTTTGTTTGAACAAAATTTAGAAAAATAAATGTGAGATACTTGCTGCTATGGTATCGTATCATACATATATTAAATTTGTAGAATGATTGTAAGTATGAATATCGATCTATATCTATATCTATACACATGGATCGAATTGCATACCTGTGTGTGTGTTTGTGTAACTTCCGTTCCCTGAAATCTTTTATATTTATAAATAATATAAGCTACATAATTTTGCTCTGTTGAGAATCGGGTAAAAAAATCGCAGCGTCAGTTTGACACATACACCATGAGATGGCGCATACGTACACGTCTGCCAGATGGAGAAGCTATTGCTGTGTTGCGTCTGCAGCATCCGAGCTTCAAGCTTATACGTGACTTGCTCCGTATTCAATTTGTATTCGTTCACGTTCTTTTCGAACACAGCGCGTTGCTCTCGGGCGTTTTCGTCACTGCTGAACATACCGACTGCAACATTCAGAAAAATGATTTCATTTCACACAATGTTTGCGAGTTACTAGGAGTAAGGATGACTCACAGTTTAAGGATTTCGTGTGGAAACTTATCAAATAGAAACATATTGTCATTACTAGGTAGTCTACAGGCTTAGATATAGACTACGAATTTTCCATTTGAGCTCTTGACAACCGTTGTCCCAATACAGTGCTAACAGTTGTCAACAAGTTCCAATCAGCTCTGAGGAATTGCGAAAAGTTAAAGGTCTTTAGAAGATTAAAGGACGGTAATGACCATGCAGAGGGTGTTAAAGATATGATCTAATATATTTATTTAGGAATTTATATTTAGGTTATTTAAATAACAGAAGTAAGATAAGCGATAAAGGTTAATTTTCTTCCAGATTTGACTAGCTGTTAATGAAAAAAAATAATTCTGCTATTCATTAACAGCTAACTAATTTATTTATTTAGCATTACAAGTTCTAATGATGTCGATTCGCCGATCTGTATTGTGGAAAAGAACTATGTATTAATTTTTGTCGGAAGAAAAACCAATAAAAAATACTATAGGGATTTTGATTGTCACTATCTAGGTTAAATATGGGTGAAAAGTTGATAACTCCTAAATATATTATTCAGCTCCGTCGATCTACAGTTTCTTCTGAACGTTGATGGCTAAACAATCTCAATTATCTTTCAGCATAAGCAAAATAACATGTACCGTTTATACGTTACACCGTTTGAATCGTAACCCGTGAAACGGAAAAAGCTAAGCAATAGTGATATAAAATTGTTACTTAATACAAAATTGAGATATTTAATCGATATAAGAATCCTTTATTCCCGTTTAAAAAAAAAATTAAAACTGCAACTTGGCTACGAAACACACAACTAAAAAAGTATAAACAAACTGGGTGTTTCACTGAACTCGGAAGTGGTAGAAAACTATTTGAATAGTTTCCTAGAACTTCAAAATATGGACACCTGATGAATATTTGACTTTCAAAAGTATTTGAATATGAATAATATTTTTCCTCTATCCATTTTCGACTTTCGACGACGGCGTTCACGTCGACGAGCGTCGGGCTTCGATATAAAAAATACAATAGATTTCCACCCGGGCGGAGTACCGGAGTAGAATATTATATTTAAGGGCACGCCACTTACCAGAAAGAGCAGATAATGTCTGCAAGGCTAGCTAGTGTATTTGCATATGAAATAATATGTGTTTTTTTTTTAATATTATTAAATTATTATTTTATATTAAGTCTATAAATCTTTTTCTATAGTTAAAATGCTATTCTATTTCAAATACAAATTTGCTTGATTTTGTCATCATAGTAGTTATTAATAACTGGTACTGCTATTAGTTTGAAAATCTCTAACCAGAAACGAAACATTAAAGGGAACCACATAACATGCGCTATAAATCTACTTAATTAAGAATGAATAATTGTTCGTTACGATCACCACCAATGAACTTAAGACGAATGAACTTAAGGTTGTGCGATTTTTTATATCTTGTAGCGGGTTCTCTACGAAACGGAGCAATTTTCTTTTCCGAATGAAATATGCTGCTTTTGAAGATTCCATTTATATGGTGATATGCTTCCCAGCTGTATAATAAGGACTATCTTAAATAATGTTACGACCTCCACTAATAAAATAAATGAATAAACATGTGATAATCGGAGTCGCATACCGAGGTTACCACCGTACGATACATTTGCGCTATGTATTTACCACAAAAATGTATTATTTCATTTATTTCTGGATCCTTAGAGTCACGTACGTACATAATTGCATGGCATAAATCGGAACTCTACTATTAAGATTATATCCGCTAGTTCATCTTTTTTGCTTGCCCGTCTATTTTGTTTCTCTGTCATAGGTTTTTATATTGTTAGAGATAAAAGAAAGCATATAACTGATTTTTGAAGTAAAAGTGTGTTTACACTCGTCAAGTACGGCTGTAGTCTGTCAAACTTTCTTGTTTTAAAATATACCGTTAGACTTTAATTTCAATTTCAATCGCTAATTGCTGCAAGACTAATGCTATAACAACGGTTGAGGTTACAATAAATAGAGTATGTCTGCACATGTTTATCGTGAATCATGGTGACCGTAAACCTATGGTCATGCTACGTTTACGGTGCGGTAACCGTACGGTTGCGTTACGGTTACAACTACAATGGTATACATTTGAGTAAGATAGTGAACTTGTTTTGTTTTAGATCTTACTTTATTATTAAATTGAAAGATTGGTAAATTGGTGATTTGTAGATTAGTAGAATAGTATTGTAGTGGATTGGTAAATTGGTAGATTTTGCAGATTGGTAGATTAGTGATTAGCAGATTTGGTAGATTTATAAATTTTAAAATTTGTAAATAATAAAACTGGTGATTGGTAGATTTGTAGAATGATGATCGTAGAATTTCCACCGATGATACATGATAACGTGCAGTGTGACTTTTTCTGACATTATAGTGACTAGGCAATGTCTGACCTTTCGCATTCTAGGCTTCCAAACGGATGCCTAGTACTTAATTTTCAGGTTTTAATCGTCGTCGCTTTCACATTTACGTAATGCAATAGCATTGATGTTTAGAATTTTCATATAATCCGATTCCTGAATTTCTTCAATTTTATATAGATTTACCCGATCTGTTTAGATTAATTTTCAATAAACTTTATTTTGGTACTATCAGCAACGTTTATAAACATAACGCCAACACCAACGCCAATGCCAACCTAGGCCAACGCTAACGTCAAAGCCAAACGATTACGGTACGTCAACGATACGATTACGGTAATGGCACGGTAACGATACTGTAACAATACTTTAACGATACTGTAACGGTACGGTAACGGTACGGTGACGGTACTGTAACGGTACGGTAACGGTAATCACAATAGTGATAAAGATAATGATATCGAAGACGATGACGATAACGCTAATGCTTATGCTAGTGATAATGATAATGTTGGTGGTAGTAATAGTCATTATTCTAGTGACAATAATAGTAATAGATATAATGATACTGGTAATGATAGTAATAGTGATAATAATAGTAATAATGATAGTAAAAAGGATAGTCATAATGATAATGATAACAGTAGTGATAATGATTGTGATAATAATTTATTTTTCTCCACAATCGGGTAGCATGTTTCTAAGAGTACATTTTACATGTAAAATACATGCTCTGAACGACATTATTACATAAAATGCAGTTCTAAAATCACTTATTTAGGTGTTCACTTTTAATTTAACCTCTGCGACATTAAGCATTCAACACAATAATTCAACTACATTTTAATGAAATCGAAGCTTAATCCGTACTCTTTATTTAAAAAATCAGATGGTGGCAATATTAAATAAAAATTTCTCTATAGTTGATACACTTTATTCCGTGAAATGTAAAAATATAGATAATATTTGAAATATTTAAGAAAAGACCAGATTTCTGATTTAGGTATATATTATAATAGCTTTTTATGAAAAGATGAAAATATTTGATATCGTATTAGTTGCACCATTTATAATTCAAGAATGGCTGCACAGATGACTTTCGATTTTTTTGATTTGTTTGCACCGCGAATAGCAGAATAACTAATTAAAAATATGAAAAATTCACAAAAAAAATTAAGAAAAATTGTTTTCTCATACATCTTTTGTATACAACACCATCTCCGATGACATAACAGCAACTATAGAAGTGAGTTTGGTTAAATTTACATAAACTATATTGTCGGATATAAAAGTATGTATATGTGTATATAAAATTCTCATGTCAAATTACTCAACCGAATTCAATGAAGTATATGTTATTTGGTCCAACTGAAAGATAGGATATATTCTGATAGATGATGTAGTTGTCAAGTACTATTTCTTTTTCTAGTGAAATTTTTAAATTATTTTTTTCAGATTTCTTATCCAAAAATATACATAAATAAATTTTAATTTTTCTAGACCCCGCCCCTAAATTGGCACAAGACGGATTGACTAAAATATCATTTATCAATTTACATCATATAAACTAAAATAATTGATAGACTTTGAGACTTATACTAGTAGCACTATCGGAATTGAAAACAGGAGAGAGAATAGAATCGAGAGCCAGGACTAGGTCCGAAATTGAAAACAAATTCGGGGTCAAATTTAATTTAAGGGGAGAGCCTAAATGGGATCGAAATACATAAAATTAAGGAATTGTTTGCTCCCGGCTTCGTCCAAATCGGAACTGTGATTGGTAGCGGAATTAGAATTGAAAGCGAGACGGGGAATAGGACCAAGAAAGGAAACAGAATCAGAATTCAAACCGGGGCTGAAATTAAAAACAGGACTGGGGTATAAAACGAATGTGGGTTGGGATCAGAATCAAAAGTATGACTGGGATCGGAATTGAAAGCAAGACCGGGCTTGAGATTAACATCGATCGATATAAAATATGAGAGAAAAATATTTTATATTCAAGCTGACGGAGCTGCGGACATTAACTATACGGGCAAGGCACTCACGAGAAAGGTCAGAACAACGTCTGCCAGGCCAGCTAGTAGGTAATATATCATACGAAGAGAGACACTTAACCGCAATCCAGATTAAAGACAGTCAAAAAAGTCATACATTAATAACAATTCATTTATTACAGCATAAATAAAGATAGTATTAAACTTTACCTTTGTTAATTAATGCTGTAAAAAGTACATCTTTTCCTAATCTGATTATACTGAGCGAATATTGCTTATCATTCTTATGTAGTAGATCAACAGAGATAGATTTTATGTATTCACAATAAAGCTTCAAAGTTTATACGTAGTCATAAAATTCAAAATTGCATGCTATAAAATAACCCTTTTAGGGTCGAGCCCATCGATACTTTAAATATCACTCTTTTCGATATTTACGATAATGGCTCCTTATCTCATGAATGTATTATTTTAATTTAATAAATATACATAAAAATCAAACTTCATCTTTTTGTTTTTTTTTTACCATGCTTAAACGGGTCAACATCATTTTAGTATACATGCTCTTTCTAATGTACAACGTATTGTAATTCGGAAAGAATTAACATAGTATAATAAAAAGTTCCAGAAAGTTGCCAAGTATTTGAAACACACTCACCTATTTGTAGTGTAACATCTTTTGTTTCTGTATATTCAATATCGCCGCAAACGACGTTCGCAAAAGCCAGCATCAGTATCGCGGTCCACATCTTTATTGTTGGTTAAACAAAATTTTATGAGATCAATTTTAATCGTGTAAATCATTAAGTTTTTAATAAACAAATACACGAGACTTATTCATAGCCGCCGGCGAACAGCCGCCGGCCCGCCTCGAATGCGCGGTACAGTTCGGAGTCGCTCGTCAAGACAAAATTAACACGACTTCACGGCTATACAATGTCTAGACCTGGCGTATGATGCGACTGACGAATATGTTAAACCGTGATCTGTCTAGAAGTATTTTCTATACGAAAGTCTCGGTAGTACATTACTTTTGGAGTGATAATCCGATATTGTACTATAACAGAGAAATAAAGGACGGGTGAATAACGTTTACATAAGGGAACCAAAACAGAACGAGAAGGATCCGTAATGGCAAAAAACTGTATGAAAAAAATATAAAAAATATTATATATTGATGTGATAACGTCTTATAAATCGATGAACGCCTGTTGCACGCACGAAAAAGCATTGTCACGTTCCGCCTGAGCCGAGTGTGCGAGCGAGAGCGCGGAACAAGCGATAGAGAGGCACGATCGGCCTAAACGTTCGGCTTGTGGCGCGAGAGATAGATATCTCTCTTCCACTCCATCGGCCGATGCGTCCGAGAAGAAGAGAGACAGCGGCCGCACACAACCTACACGTGAACAGTTTTGTAAACTGTCAATAAAGTGAAGTGAAAAGTTAATGTGGTTTTCATTGGCAAAAAAAAGGTAACTCATTCTTGCATTTTAAGAATTTGATTAGGTATATAATTTTATCTATATGTTCCTTGATTATTAAAAAAAAGTAGTATCGGTCGGCGAGTGCAGTAATAATAGGTTATAATTCAATTCAATTCATAAAAATATGCAATTTTTCATCAATATTTTCTTATGACGTTATCACGTAAAATTATCATCCGTAAACCGATCCGTTACAGACAACCAATTTTTTAACGTATTTTTAATTTTTTGCAATAATAAGTTTTGTATATCCAATAATGCATTATATTGAATTATTTAAGTTGTTTCTCCGACAGTTGTTGTAGGTTTCTAAGCATAATACTCAGGGTATTATGCAGGGTATGTCTCTACATACCCTTCCATAATATTACTTTCTGTATTTGGGGGGTGTTGGATCTCCATACTGGTACGAGTTAGGGTGTTAATAGTTATTAATTAGATAAATAGTTAGAAATTATGTATAAGTACTTAACTATTAAATTATACAATATTCTATGGGATCGTTACAATTATAGGTTTAGCTATTGACAAACACAAACAAAAAGTCATAACGTTTTGTCTTCATTTATATGTTTTTTAATTCTTATTTATCATATCTATAGTGTAAATGAATCTGAAAATATTTTGAAAGTCGCAGTTATTCTCTGAATGGCGTATCTAACTGTACACGTTCGTACGACTTGACTATTTCATTGCCTCTTCATCGGTCAAATATTTCCGTCTGTCCACCAATATGGCGACGTCGAGCTTTTATAATGGCGTCCGACACGTTCGTCTGACCTAAAACCGATTTCCAAAAATACATCAGACACACGCAAAGTCGCCGCTTCTACGCACGTGTGTGCGTATGTGCATTTAACTGTTTATCGATCTGATATTGTCAGTGAAATGAAATGGCAAATATTTGTGATAATATCGTTCGCGGTGTGCTGTTTACAAATAGACGCCGTGTCCAATGTGCGGTTTCCCATAGGTAATATTGAGGGTTTTTTTTTATATTGTAAACGTGTAGAACAATCGGCCTAAGCTGTGTGTATAAACTTGCTTATATTTAGTACACCTTAGCTGAATTAAAATAATCGTGTAGTGCGCTATGATTTAAAAAAATCTTTTTAGGAATTCTGTCCTGGTGTGAATTTTTGTAAAGTAATCTGAGTAATAAAATGTGAATAAATTTCATATTTCCATTTCGACAGAAATTTTTATTTAATTCATCTCAATACAAAGTCAGAGTCCCACACCAACAGTGTTTGTAGTTTCGTTCCCACGTACGTACTTGCTCTCTATCTAATTAACGTTTACGTCCTCCTTCGTTTTCCTTTAAGTGAAAAATCGTTTATACAATGTAACACGATGTAGTTTCTAAACGTTGTTTATTTATGAGCCACATCATGCTTTATATGTCGACTTATTAAATGCTTTTTCGTTGTTTTTTTTATATCATTTTCGAGAGGCAAACGCGTTTGCAAGCCACCAAAGGGTAGGACACTCCATGTACACTCCACGGGCGCTCCAGGGGAGCTAAAGCCAGGGGATTCACTAGTGCGTTGCCGGCCTCTTAGATAGGAATAGGATATCTGATGTACCGGGACTGATGGAGGGGAGTGGAATACTAGAATTTTTATTAATTGAACGAAAGTCAACAGAGGAAGCTGTTATTTCACGTCTGTATCTCGCGAGAGTGTGGTGTATCAGTCGACCCGGCCCGTTTTCGTATTCTAGCCAAGTTTACCACGATTTAGTTCTACCACTCGAACATTCTAATAAAAAAAAGATTTTTAATATTAACAATTTTATGGTCATAATATTGGACTAAGGACGAAAAAATAACAAATGAAACTGCTCGAAATATGTTTCAGAATGTGTGCCAAACGTGATCGGTTTGTTCGAAATTCTAGTTTTTGCATTAGACCTTTTTCTGCTTGTTTTCGAACACCGATAGCGATGTTTCTTAGGTGGTAGAGAGCAATAGTAAATTTTACTACCAGGGAGCTAAATAACCATTTTACGGTGAGGGTGCTCTTTTGAATTTAGACCGGAGCGAAGGATATTGGAGTAGAATCTCGAGCGCAGAGAGGGATTCGATATTTTTTCCTAAAAAAAAATGCGTCATAGTGATACACTATGCTTATTGTTTTCCTCTACGAGAAAAATAAATAAGAATCGTTTTAAGATAGATAGATCTAAAATGGTATTTGAATGTCATTATAAATTGAATTTACTAATATATATTTGTTTGTCATTGTTTTGCAAATAATATAATCTGTGAACAGAAGAGTGCGCGGACATAATTTGTGTGTTTTTTAATTATTTTTAGGCTGCCATAGATCGAATCAAAAACCGAACCCTTATAAAATGAGATAAGTGTCTGTTTCTCACCTATATGTTTGTCCGTTTGTTTCTGTGTCTGTATGCATACCCTATATTCTGGATGAATATATATAGTTGCAATATAATATTTGGTATATAACTAGAGTTAAGTACTTCCATCAATGACGGATCAATTAAATAAATGAATTTTAGTTTTAGGAGTAAATTTTAAATTTTGAATATTAAAAAAATTGACAAGCGTATCAAAAATAAAGGACAAGTAACAAAAACTAAATGGTTTTAGTAATATAAATACAAAAATATATTTTTTGTAATTCTTAAAAATATAGTTAAAAAATATTAAATAAAATACACGAAAAGCGAATATCTTCGAAATTACTAGAGCAAAAATTTTGGAAAAAATGTCCAAAGGAAAATATAGTACCCTCTCTTTTAATTTCCAGAAACCCTTAAAGTAAATTCTATGTATATAAATTTTCGTAGGAGACGAAAAATATTTACGAAAATCAAATGTTTATAAAAAAATATTGCTCAGTTTTACCGAGCAGTAACAAGTTCAATAAAATTTGTCTAGTGATTATTATAGTAGCATATCTATGCATGATGGTATGGCAGGTAATACAAAAGTGTTGAGTTCATATTTTAGGCTACGACAACTTTTGATACTTTTTTTTAATTTTAAAACTTTTTTATTTTAATTCCCATAAACAAATTGATGAAAATCTAAAAACTATAATGGGTAGTGGGAAGATTTACATAACAGAGCCTTCTCCTATTCTTTTCTTTTAAATACAGCCAGTGCGCCGCCCAACTAACAACATGGCGATGTTTTCATACATTATGTTGGTTGTCTGTAGTCGCAGAACACTGAGCAATATTCATTTTTCTAATTCCAAACTCACCCTCTATGAAAGTCTCTTCGAGAAAGGGTCCACTTCGCTGCCACTTATTGAAGGACCAATCATCGTTTTCCGACTAGATGGGATAAAAATTTTTTTTTTTTCCTTTAGTACTTGCTCCTCGCTTGCTTCGTTCGACCTGGTTTGTTAATATAACCTAGGTTAATCCTTATACGGCTTTCCATGTGCAATGAATGTGCAAATTATTCATACATTGTACAGTTCGTTGGCCCTGTGAAATTCATTGTTTATAGGACTCATTCGAGTCGAATACAGAACAGACTTCAAACAGAAGTTTAAAATTTATTACAAAAGTTCTACTTTATATTTTTCTCAATTTTTCTTTTAGTTTTTTTTATTGTTTTGCGGTATTCACTTCCGCTCTTTCTATCTGTATTATAAATTAAATATGCAATTATATGATTCACATCTAATTAAATTTAAACACCTAATCCTATTATTACATTTTTCATGTTATGATTTTCTCCACCGAACGCGTCTTGCACTTTGCAAAATGTATACCATTCACTGATGCGCGTATATTTATTTATTTTTTGCCCTCCGTTTGTTTTACAGGTGGACTGTTTGGTGAAGGCAATCTAGAAAATTCAAAGAAAGCTTTCCTGTCGTCCACCAAAAGAAAGGACATCGTGTCGGGCCATGCTATTTCGCTTAACGTTCACGACGTGTACTCCACGGCACTGGCAGGTACATAATAATAAATATACTGTCTTTGGGCCCGCATTTGATGTCATTTACTACTTTTTTGGCCTCCAATGTTAGTGGGTAAAATTGTGGCTATATAGTTTTGTTAATACGTGTCGTATGATAATATTAGACGAACAATTGTATTCCAATTGTTATATACTTGTTGTAAGGTTTAAGAATGTACACATATATTTCTCTTTTGCCAGTTGTGCTAAGTAATTCTAGTGTTAAATCGATTTAGATTTAACTCTGTATAAAAGTATAAATTTTATTTTGAATATATATTTATGCAATGCGTGTCATAGATGATGTTCCCATGGAGGAGATCTATAAGTCACCGTTTGAGTCTAAACTCAAACTTCATAACCTTACCAGGCTATGAAATGGGTTTCTTTGCGCTTTTCATGGTTCTGTTATAAGAATAGCATTATGGCATCATATTTCCATCAAAGTTACCTGCATCTTTAGGTCCAAATAGGCACGGTAGTTAGAAATGGAGGAAACTCGACTACGGTTTGCTCTGAAATTTACAGATGGAGCTAGTGAAATTGAAAATGTTTTCCCTTCGGTTTTAGGAAAGTCAAGATTTCTTAATCAAATATTTTTAGACTTACGATTTTTCTTAGGCTCGTTAAGGGTGGATTTACAATAAGCGCGTAGATAGACATTTCATGTTATTGTTAGATCTATGTACACTTTATCATAAAATAGCAAAAAATTCTAGAAAGGAGGGATTCTAGAAAATGTACACAAAATATTATTTAGTAAGTGTTTTTATTGCATGAAAATATTTTTAATTGCAGTCTAGCAATATTTCATACTTCATAAAGATAATATCGCTTTTAGAACATCTTCTATCATCTCTTTTTAATTTGCCTTTCCATGTCTTTTTAATGGTTTTTCTGGCTAAAACCCGTTAAAAGAAAGACATAGGTCACAAATTTTATTTTAAATGTTACTTTTTGGTAAATGACAATGAAAGGAGATGGTGTAAGAGGTTCTCAATATGTTGACAGTTCACAAATCATAATCACGATGTATTGTGGTAGCGTTTCTCAATCCATCTGGTAATGTACACTTTTTTTTTCAATGTATAGCTTGGATGCTACTTCTTTTATCCATAGTATTAATATCTGAGAATTTTAATTTTTGAAATAATATATATGTGTATATATACTACATATATTGTGAACAGCAGCAGACCGTGTAAATTCATAGTAAAACTTATTAATATTTCTGAATATGATTTTTTGGGGTAGTAGTATATTATTATGGTATATTATGGCCCTGCGTGCCCTATTTCGCTAAACATTTCTTATAAAATAGATAACGGCTAAATTTGATAAGAAGTACTCTTACGAAGTTGTAGTCTCTTAAGCGTATAGTCGACTAACGTTTCACCGAATACAAAACAAACGGAGGAAAATACATTACCTAATTATTTAAAGGAAACGTTAAGTACGTTAGACTTCTGTCTATTAAATTAGGCTAAATAAATTTAACTTTCAGCAGGTATACATAGTACAGATAATTTCTTTTTTGGGTTAGTAAATTTAAACTATTATAATTATATGTTTGTTTTGAATTCTCACCAAATTGAAATTATATATTATATAGATATATAAATGGCAGATGTATTTTTTTATGTACACATTTAATGTATACGTGTTCAATGTATATAATGCAGTATGCGAAGCGACGAAAAACAAGACAGCGATGGCTATAATAGACGCGCGATCCACGGACGGAATATGTGATACCACCTGTCTCCTTTGCAATAAGTATAACGTTAGTATTTTATTATATTATTATTATTTTACATATGTATTCTTTTAGAATAACTCACCTATTTCCTAGGTAGGGCAAGGTAAATTAAGCAAATAGCTAAAGCAAACAAGTGTATTTTCAAACTATGTAGTTTCTTATATCACTGTCACTATTTTTACATGATGTCATCGATGGGCTTCATAATAATTGATTTAAACTTTAAGAGTTAATGCGATCTCGAAAACATTATTATAATAATCTAAGAATTAAATTTCGCAATAATCTTATCGATAAATGGAAAATAAATGAATGACGACAAAACGAAATTGATGTGATTTAAAATGAGAAATATTTTCTATATTATAGTTCTTTTGTTGACAGATAATACATTCGTCGTTGGGATGGCAGCCTCCAGAAATCGAGGGTTTGGCTCCGTATTACACTTTTTGTTATCATCCACCTCCCGAACTCATTTCGAAGGCACACGCCAAACTTATAGAACTCTTGGAGTGGGATCGTTTCACTATTTTTTACGAAGAAGAAGAAGGTGTGCAGGATTTTTACGTTTAACCGTAAACCCTTATTTTCGACTACCCTTCTGCCCACGGTTTCGCCTACGCGGACGTAGACCGTGTTCTTTAATCTTTTCGCCCGAGCCCCGGGAGCTCGGTCCTTTTCTCAATTTCTCTCCGTTTCTCGGTGAGTCGAGCGCGTCGTGGTGAGAAAGAAGATCGAGCGTAGGTGTCTATATTGTTTTTCTTTTTGTTTGTTCGTATTGTGACATCTTTAGCGTCTTTCGACGACGGGCCATGACGAAGAATTATTACATGTTTTGTCACTTCTCAGGCGAGATCTTTAAATGAGCATAATTTTTTATGACATCCGATTTAAATGAAATAAGGTCTATATTCTGCCCCAAGCTAAGTTCTGTCTACATGTAAAAACCGCGTTAACATTCGTGCATAAACGGATTCGTACATAAAGACAGGCGGACATAAAATTGATAATTCATTGTTTTCTCTTAAATTAGTTTACTCTTGTTGTCCCCTCTCCATTTATGATTTATACCTTCAATAACTAAAGCTATACATAGATTGTTGTGGGTTTAAATTGTATTTAATATTCATACGGAGAGTTGTGATTCAATAGTATCTAATACATCTACTAGCAAGCTAGCAAGGATTACAAATTTGGATTTAATCGAATTTAAGGAAACTGTACAATAGTCCATAATTTCGCAGATCTTGGCATGTTTTAGGCGCGTGCGTGTGACTGGTAGATGCAAATAAGCTGGGCATACCCTGCTTGTAATTCCATACATACATGCCCCTAAATAAATATAACACGTAATAAATTATGGCAAAAAATTATTTTTATTTTATCTCGCCATTTGTTAGTGGTTTTTACAAACGAGAAATTTTCACGATTTACCGCACATAGCTTGCGTAGGCTGCGTCAGCGCCGCCAGCGGCCGAAAGCACAACTAGTCAATGCTTACCAGAAACCGTCGGGTTGTCAGCGTGTACACGGAATATGTGTGTCTGTTGCGTGAAAAGTTGTATGCGTAACTATGATTTTGAAGCAGTGCTTTTTTTGCATTCCCTTCCATTACGTTGTATCGAATTACAAAGAGTTTTCTCACAGTATTGTTATCGTTGTTTTTCTTAGGGAAAATGATTGACTATCTTTAAGTAATTATTTAGTTCATTTAGTTAAAAAAAATCAAATTATACCTGGGTTGGGGAAGTATTTTTAAATAATTAAATTAAAATCAGCCGCTTTTACAACTTTATCGTTTGAGAAAATGATCAAATTGATTGCGAAAGGAAATGAATTTAAATTTCTCTTTTTTTGAAAATCCGTTTTCATAAATATTTTCTGAGACAGATATTTCGAATGAAATATTACAGAAAAAAACAAATTATATTGTTTATAGTGTCCTGAATATTGAAGAGTTTCAAACTTTCGTCAAACTATACTGAACTAAATTTGATATCAATTACACTTATTTTTAAATTCGATTGCGACCAACCGAAATGAAAAAGCGGTATTAATAATAATATTATCGTTCGACACATACACAGCATCATCCGATCCCAACTAAGCAATGAGATTTGTATTGTAGATATCAGAAGGTTGGTATAATACATATTTACTTTTTTTGTAATTATGTGGACATGATACATGGAAATATCCAGAATCAATAAAAACATTAATTTTTAATCATATAAATAAATGTTTGTCTAGTGTGGGAATCAAACCCACGTCACTAGAGCAGTAAGCAGAGCACTAACAACTGCGCCAATCGGGCAGACAGGAGTTCGTAATATTCAACAGTTGTTGAAGCGAGCGTTATAGACAATGTTTTGAAAGAATGTTGTAGTCGCTACAAAAATTTAAAAGACGTGACATTTGTTAACCTACTTGCTTGTGAAAACTTTTCTTTCTATTGTATGATTTATTCAGAAGAATCTGCCGTACAGTTAGAGCCGAGTGGGGTAAGTAGCCACCGTCGGTGAGCCACCAACCGAAAGAATGGTAAAATTCGGAAGTCTTTTGGTCATACTTACCCTGCCTGAAATCTTTCTGCTTGATCCGTATGAATTGTTGTTCTCCATTGTATCTGAAGTATTGATTATGATGTTTTGAAACGTGTAGAATGGTTAATAGATGCTATTTGCTATTTGGTAAATGTCAAGAGAAATATAGAATCGTTCCAAAAAAGGAACGACATCTATAACATTAACACTAGACATAAGAACGATTTAGCTGCTCATAAGACCCGTCTAAGTAAAGTTAATAAATCATTTAAGGGGATGTGTGTCGCTTTTATAATAAGATCTCATCTGAAATTCATAATTTACCATTTACTGAGTTTAAACGTTTCGTTAAAAGAAAGTTATATGGCAAGGGCTATTATATCGTGTTGGAATATCTTAATGAAAAAAGCCTCTGGGATTGAGCTGCTTGCCTATCAGGTTATTTCACATTATTTTTAAATGTCGACTAAATTATAAACTAATAAATCCTTTGTATTGATGAGTAAAAAGAGCAAGCCCTAAATTTCTTGCCCATTCTTCTCTCGGTGAATCAGCATTTGGAAAGGGCGGTAATGTCGAAACGAATTTATTAATGACGTATTTCAAGTGTAATTTTATTACCTACGAAATAAAGATATTTTTGATTTTTTTTTGACTAATAATGTTTATAGTATATTTTTTTTGATCATAAGATAAATAACTTGTAATTAAAGCCCATTTAACAAAGAACAGTCTTTAGAACTTCTTCATTCTTCACACTTCCACATATTTCCTATTTCGACACGAAAATTTCGAGTTCACGTTGAAATGTGATTAAGTGTATTTTTATAATACTTATCTAAATCCAAAATACCTTTTACTAGGTCTGATGCGAATACAAGAGATCATGAACTCTTGGCCGGTAACCTCAGAGTCAATAATTTACAAAAAATTGATTCCGGGAGGTGACAACAGGGAAACCTTTAAGTATATACTGAAAGAAGTTTTCATAAGTTTTCACGTTTTGGATTGTCACGTGGACAACATAAAGCATTATTTGAAAGAAATAGTCGCCGTCGACAATTCAACGGAATACCAGAGTCTCATTCTGACGTCGCTGGATGCGTATGCGCTAGATTTGGATATTCCGGAATTGAAAGCCAACGTGTCGGTCCTGCACTTAACTTTAGCGAACGAAAGCAGATGGGTCGATTTATATATGGACGGGTCTTCCGTCAGAGTAAGAGCAAAGCTGTAATAAACTTTAACTGACTTACGACTTGTCGGATAATAGTATTGTGACGTTCTCGAAGAACTGTAAACAACGATTGGAGTTAATATGAATTTACTTCCTATTAATTTCAGTTAGAGAGCGCCCTCGCTGCCGACGCCATCGATCACTTAGCTAAGGCCATACGTAACCTGCAGTACACAGAAGAAACTGAGAATCATATACGCGCCGGTACTAGGGCCTACGGTAAGATACCGGCCCTCTGTCTTTTGAACGAGATCTCGCAGTATGAAGAAATGGCCTGGAGTGTCGGCGAGAAGCTACGAGACCACCTAAGAGACGTATTGCTTTTGAATATATAATATCTACATCATGTGGCAAAAATAATGCGAATTCAAAAAACCGTATTGTCGGTTTAAATATTTACATTATACAACGAACAATCAGATCATTAGGATATATTCTTGTATCTTGTAGTACTTTTTGTGTAGACAAAACAATCACTGTTACATAGCAACTTAGCTTTAGACCTATTTAATAACACTATTCGATATAATATTAAAAAATAATTTGTTTAACATTAAGAGTTGAAACATAGCTAATAGTATTTTTTTTTAGGTTACCATAAACGGTTTTACTGGAAACGTCGAGTTCGACGAGCAAGGACGTAGGCATAATTTTATTCTCCATTATTCGAAAATGGACGAGGGAGGCAAATTCCGGCACACCGGCCAGTGGAACTCCAAAACAAACACCATCGACATAAGGGACGACTTCCCCGATAGATCGTCATCGGGCGGCACAGACAGACCGATTTCGGTAAGATAAGAATTTATGCACGGCAAATAAGTCTCAGTGATTCATTTTCATAATATTTTTTTTTCGTTATTGCAACATTTTAGATTGTGTCCAGAAAAGGTGATCCATATTTTTACGAACACGAAGAAAACGGAGAGAAGAAATATACGGGCTACGCCGTGGATTTGATGGATCAAATTTTCGAATACATTAACAAGAATCAAAAGACAAAGTTCACGTACAAATTCTATAGAGTTGCCGGCGATGAGCTCGGCACCTACAACAACCTCTCTAAGAAATGGAATGGCATTATTGGTGATTTACTTGAACACGTAAATGTTTTTTGATAATCATTTAAGTTAAATGAAGTTTTATGGTTCTATGGATTTCTAGTAGAGGTTTTTCAAAATAAAACTTATGTTATATCATTATAAGTGTGTTATGTATCGTACGAAGTAAAAATGGTCTGCATGTTTACGTATATGGCTTCAAAATCATATCTTTGGTATGGTATTTGCTCTGTTAAATAAAATGATAATTAATTAATATAATATTTCTATCTCCGTATGTAGTCCTGGTACTCGATGAAATGTTACCCCCGAAAATGAAACCCTATGAAACTCTAATGATATAATTTCATTTTCTTAAATATGTAGATATCTCTTTTGTAGTTAATTTTAACAAGAAATTTTATCGCTGCACATTTCTCGTTATTAATTACTGAAATTTCGCCTTTGACGCTTCTAGACTATATAAAATTATTATTAAACAACTACATTGTCAATGAATTGATAGTATCCGTAGTACAATTTAATAATATTTTTCTTATACAAATTTAATTTTCGTTGACCTTATGTGGAATTACAGGACAAACAGAATATTTGTTATATATTTTCTTTTGGTTCTCAGAACATTAATTAGTGGATAATATACCTAATAAGTATATATTACTTTTTACAGAAAGCTGACTTGGCGGTATGCGATATAAGCATAACATCGGAATGGAATAAACAAGTAGATTTTTCTAATCCTTTCTTGTCTTTGGGCATCAGCATGCTCTTTAAGAAGCCCGAGGCCGAGCCACCGGATTGGTTCTCGTTTATTAATCCGTTATCGGCCGACGTCTGGTTGTATTTGTGTTTCTGTTATGTTATCGTGTCTTTTGTGATACTAATTTGTGCACGGTAAGTTTATATCGTACCATTTGTTTGTAGATATTATTTGACGTTGACTAAAAAAAAGGTTGTAATATTTGAAAAATCACTATGTATTTAACTGATTATTCATGGGTGTTAATTAGAATTTCATATATTCTTTAAATGACAGTAAGGACTTGAAAAATAGTATCCATCTATATTCGCTTAGGAAATAAAAAATCAACAATTAAATATGTATTACCTTAATACATATTTCTTTGTTCCGATTTTTAAAAATATTTCCGGCAAACTGTTTCAAGTATTTGAAGTTGGAATGAGATTAGGCCTCCCATCCAGCGTCGAGGTCGGGTTCAGAGGTTCGGAATTGTGATCGGGGTTGGGATCAAAAATGAAACAAAAATAGAGATTTATTTTGGATTACAATTAACACAAATTTAAGATCAAGATAACTCACAAAATTTATTCAATACTTATGTGTTATATGAAATCATAGGCATTTGTTAGATCCTAATAGGTATTAATTACTGTATCATAACAAAAAAATCCTTTGTCTAGTATGTGTCAAGCCGAATGGGTAAATCCACATCCATGTAATCGAAACCCTGAAACGTTACAAAATATTTGGGACTTATACAACTGCATGTGGCTCACCATGGGTGCGATAATGACACAAGGGTGTGACATACTACCGAGGTAACTAATTGTATTTTTTCTCGTATTCGTAATTAGTTTCATTTAAAACTATCAAAAGGAAAAGCTATTTTTGTAGAATATTGCGAAAAACTGTTATTCTAAGAAGGTTGTGAAAAAAATATTTAAAACCAATAATTTGTTTGTCTGCATTCGATGGACAACAATTATCCATTATCCAGGGCAGCAGGCACGCGCTGGGTCACGGGCATGTGGTGGTTCTTCGCGCTCATCATAACGGCGTCTTACACCGCCAACATGTCAACGTTCCTCAGTAACGACCGGCGTAACACCGAAGTCAATAACGCGAAAGATCTCTCTGAACAAACCAAAATTACTTACGGCACCATATTCGGTTCGCCCACCCATAAGTTTTTTACGGTAAATAATATTCATAACATAAGCGTTTAATTTCATATTGATATGCTTTTATTACTCTATCTATTAGATTTCATATTAATAATAATTATATAAGAACATATTTAGTAAAATGAGTGTTGAGACAGTATTTAACATGCATTTTTATCTAGTGTCACTTATTGAATAAATTGCCATGTTTTTTTTTACATAAGCAAATATTATATTAATAAATTGAAAAGGAGACTTACGAAATTCAAAACTTTGTTTATAAAAAAATCGATAATGTTTAAGAGAAAGGTGTATAAATATCGTATCATGTGGAGGTTTGTGTTTGTAGAAAAAGCGCGAGCTTACAAACTAAATGTAAATATGTAGGTGTACTACCACCAAATTATTATGAGAATCAGATCCGTACCATGTTCAATAAAAATCTGTAAATATTGATAAAAAACTCTAAACATTTTTTTTTTTGGTCGAGAAGTATAAAGTTAAATTAACTGTCCCAAACTACATTTACATTTGCAGACTTCCACGGATCCCGTATACTCCAAAATTGCGTCAGTAATGGAATCTACAAAACCATCAGTATTTGAAGCTACCAACGACGAAGGACGCGAAAGAGTACTCAGGAGTAAAGGGAAATATGTATTTTTCATGGAATCAACAGCATTAGAATATTATACCGCGAGAAACTGTGATTTGAAAATGGTAGGGCCCAAACTTGATGCTAAAGAATACGGAATAGCGATGCCGAGACGTAAGCGTTTTTATATTTCGAGTCGCCATTTTTTAACAGAAATTCATTACTTATTTAAAGATTGTTGCAGATTTTCCACACAAGCAACTTATTAATGATGCTATATTGCATTTACAAGAAACGAGCCAATTGGGAGCTTTAAAGAGCAAATGGTGGAATGTTGCAAAGGACAAAGCTTGTGTTGTAAGTTTTTTAAATATCGATAACAGTTTATACGTATTTTCGACTTTAATTTTCATGTTCAATTTTATTTGTTACAGGACGTCATCGAGGATGACTCTTTGCAAATGAAAAACTCCATCGGCATCTTTTTAGTACTGGGGATTGGCGGAGTGTTGGGCCTCGTCGTAGCCATAATAGATTTCATGTTGCACGCGCACAAAATTTGCGTAAAAGAGAAGGCAAATAAGCATTGTATTGTTCTTATTGATTTCTATTATAAGCGAGAGAAGGAAACCTTTCCCGAAGTAATGCAAGCAATGCATCCCGGGCTCCTAGACTGGGATGTATTCTATTAGATGTATATGTGTGTAGTCCTTTGTATATCACAACAGAAATAAACAATCAAGAAATTTAATAACCCTTTAATACAAATTCTCATTGTCTGCTGTCGTTTATAGCTGCAGACTATTTATTTTGAGCTCGACAACGGTAACACTCTCATGTCGAGACAGTTGATGAAAGAAATTTTGTCGAAGCTGGAGCATTGAAAAAAAATTGTATGTGAACAGCTCAAGTGCTGTTGGACGGAGGAGTTTGTAAATTATAGTTTTTAATACATAATGTCATACGCATACGGGTCAATAATTTGACTAAACATTTAAGCATAATACAAGCACGACAATGATTTGAATTCTTTTTATTTACTCAAATAATTTATTTGCAACATTTCTTCTCGCAACCGAATGAGAATTTTGTTTAAATTTAGCTTCTTAGTTAATCGGAAGATTAGATAAAATCAGCTTCGGGTACAATTTTTTAAATAGTAGTAATATTTCTTGTATTCATTATTTATATTGCTACGGTTGATAAAGAATGCTTTATTAAATACCCTAACACCAATATCAGTACACCTTAATATTAAATATTTTATGGTCTTATATCGCTTTTAAACACATTTCCATTTCAAATGAACAGAGATCTTTCAATAAATAATTGTCCATTGTCTTTTATTAATGGGAATACCAAAAACCGTAAGTGCACTAAAATAATAGCCCAAGCTGGCAATCAGACTTTTGCAAAGAAAAAAAATGCTACTAATTTTACATACTGTTTCGCTTTGCTTTCATTTTTGTATACTAATTGGTCTTATCTTATTACTTTTTTGTCGAAAGCGTCTATCAGGTTCCCTTAAATAGATATTAGCGAAATTCGAGCCGTCCAAATTGTTAGTTTACTTGAAACGAATTCAAATCAGCGATAAGTGGCTTCAACATTTCCTGTGAGTCGCTATTCAGTTCGAAGGTTATATCAGCAGTACCTTGAAACTGATAGCTTTTCACGTCGCAGCCTATCAGGTAGACACAGAGCCAGTCTGCCAGAGATGACAGATTTACATAATATTAAAATTTTTGGTAAAATTTTTTGTCAACTTGTGTATATGAAACACAATGAAAGCTCGGCACGTATTACTAATAATAAAATCTATCTCGTTCCATATTGAAACGGTTTAGTTTCATATTTTACATACGTGGAAATGAAATGTTACATATGAATTTTTATTAAAAATATATTAGTTATAGTAAGTCATTTTTCTACCTCCGATAATGGAAATATCGATGTTCTCATCGTTATGAACGCGTCGTTGTCTTTTAACTTTGAATAAAAATGAAGTATCATCTGCAAACATCCTACAGAAGCACCTATTCTTCTTGTTATATAACGTTAATTATCTTCGAAATCCCATGTTTCATAGAATGAGCGACTGATTACTTTTTTTTCGCGGATCATCCCCATGGAATGGTAGAAGAGAATTTCCATGAACACAATAATCTATTATCAAGTTTCACAAGAACCATGGAATCGGTGTTACCGTCTATCTAACAATAAGGGTTAATTGCAACGAAACCATACACAAACATACGGCATTATCACCTTTCTGTGTTTCCCCAGGTCACATTCGTGGAAGCGATGGCTAGCGAATGGCGCGAGTCGTTAAACCCGCGCACCCTGACCAAGAGCACCGCGCCTCCCCGCTCCGCCCCGCCGTCGCCCGCGGGCAGCCTTCAGCGAGGGCGCTCCGCCTCACGCGCCGTCTCCGTGTTACGCGCAGCTACGTCATTTATAAATTTCGATGAGATTTATTAATCGTATATTTATAAAGAGATGATGTATCTGTAAACTGTATGTAGTGTCTGTTTAATAAAAAAAAAAGAATAATGTATTTATAAATGGCACTTTTAGAAGCTAAATAAAGGACAACAAAATTGAAGTATTATGAGTTTCATGTTTTCACTTTCAGAATGACAGGTTTTTTCATTGGTGTTTATTGCATAGTGTATTGTTTTAATCATCATTACCATTCTCTCAACCTTCAGCCAGTCGCAATGACTGAAAGGGATAAATCTCGATACACTGAAGGTAGCGTAATTATAGGGGGTTGTGTAGGTTCTAGTCTGGATTAGGAGTGACGGGAGTGTAGAGCCAGCTGGTATTCGTGCAACCTCTAGCCAGAAATTGGAGTCAGCATAGATAATAGATACTATAATGTGTCAATAAATGTCGCGACAAAGGGCAACTTTCTTCCGTTTATCTTCTGTTCTCCGTTTTCTTCGCTTGCTGTAGAGCTTTCAGTGTTCCTCTGGCATTGAAAATATTTTTTAATGTTATGAACGTAGTGGTATCACTTTGTTGCAAGAAAACTATGTCCCGCGAAGTAATTTAAATCAGAAAAACAACTTTTAGTTCGGTCCGATTGGATGCATCTTCATAAAATTTAAAAATGTCCTTGTACAACCCTTAATTGGTTAAACTTTCTAGGTACAACGGAAGAAGATGGGCTCGATGATAACATCTGCAGAAAAAAAAATTGAAAATAACGAAAACCGTTTTTATAGTACAGTACTGATAGGATATTAGTACTCTACGCGATTTATTGGAGGTAAATATTCAGGCCTTGATTTAAGTTATAATTATGGTCTGGCATTATTTATATTAAATTACAGAATATAAAAATAAATGTTCCTTAAAATTAAGACCAGTACATAAATATATAAAAATATCAAATATATTTTTATATTATATTAATATATATATATATATATATATATATATATATATAAAAGAAAGAAAAAACTAGAATTCAGTTACATTGTATAATGTATAAAAAACGATTAAAATTCCCTTTTTTATGATATGATATTTGGTGTAGTTAGATCCATCTTGGTCAATGAAAATAACTTACAGAAATTTGTTATTCGTTGAATCCTAGCCAATGCGATTTTTTGTTTTAAAACTTTGTAAATAATTATCCGGTTAAATATTAAAACTCTTGTCCCTCGATGTTGTATCATATATTTATATTGAAATAAAGGAGTAAATAAAATTAAACAGAAAATAGCAAAAGTGATCAAAACAACTATTTATACTGACGATAAAAAAGCCATATTTCAAATAACTGATTTTCTACATAGCACTTTTTTCGGGATAAAATTTAAGACATTTGACAGCAAGGAGCATTATAAATTTGTTATTTATTTTGTAATAATGAAACAAGTTTTAAGCATTCGACTAGCCTTCAAATTTTACGTACTGAAATCTGTGATGATACAACTACAAACAACATTATCGACTCGAAATTATTCTCGTAAATACAAACGAAAGCGCACAAAGTACGACGAAGGTTCCTGCAAAGTGTTCGTATAATAAAAGAGAGTTCGGTTATTGTAAAGGGCGGACCGGAAGCGCCGGTAAAACGGCCATTAAGGAAACGCGAAATTGGCGTAAAGTTGACGCTGACGAAGTTGGAAAAACAATACTCCGGAAGGCCGCGGACATTTTTCGAGATGAACTCCTTTGGGCAGGGAAATTACGCGGACGCGGCGACGAGGCCAGGGCGTGGGCGGCGCGGGCGGCGCGGGCGGCGCAGCTGTGACATTACAACTTTGCCCGTTTATTCGTGGCGGACGGATGCTTTCTTGTTCCCCGAAATTGTGGCGAACATGGAGCATACACCACACAAATGTATTTTTCTGATAATTGGTTTGTTTCGGTCGAATCGAAAAGAGAGAAAAGTATACAAACGGGTTGTGAATAATGAGGTCAATATTAGTTTCCATTTTGGTTTTCATTGACAAACGGTTATTTCACCCCTCATCTGTGTTTTTACGTCGAATAGATTCGGGCCATAGCCTTAAATCTGTCTTAGTAATGGGTTTTCCTGTGGGTTTTCTCATTCTGGATTATATCTCGTAGAAAAAGACATTCTGAAAAATTTAACATCACGCATTGAATGAATTTGAACTTGCCATCGAAGTATCTATTAAAGGACCAACATGGCATCTGTATATTATCACTTGAAACATATATCCAAAGGTTTATATTTAAAATACTAAGGTTTATTGAATTTACAGCCGGTGCGTATTTTCTTGAACGCCGTTTAATTGAATTTAACCCTTCCTTTGACCTCTTATCGACGTCGAAATCGCATAACGGATAGTGATGACCAAATAAACAAATTTGTCGATTTTATTGTGGAGTTCGTAAATTATTACAGAAGCGGGTGCAAGATAGATGTGCAACCTAAGATCTGTTTTATCTTTATCGATTTTTAGCTTTCCTTTTTTAATTCCCTATAATAAAATTTTTTGTCGACAACTCTACTCACAGATTTGTATAGATTTATATCAAAGGAGACTCCATTATAAAAGTGGTGATATCATATCAGCGGTCAGTCGTAATTAATACATTTTCAATGTTCCGACAAAAAATTGAAAAATTTCGTAAAATGAGGGAAGTTTTTTGAGATTATATCAGATGCCGAAGTTTTGGGGTTCTATAAAGATTTGTGACCATTTCAAGAGGGATGTCCGTATGTGTGCATGTTATTTAGTGTGTGTTGTGTGAATACATTTAAGTACGTACGATGATTTTAAATATTCCAGATGTAGGGAATAACACCATTAATGCAGAGCGTCGGACGGTCCGGATCAAAGTGTGGCGTTGGTGTGGGTTGTGCTCGTATTCGCTTCATTAGGAGCGATGCGACTGAGATCTAGAGATGTTATATAATTGGAGCAACTATTTATATATGGAAATTTTTATACAACTAAATGAAAATTTAAAATGAATGATAACGTTATATATTTTGATATTGTAATTCAATTACAATAAGACGTCATCATTTACCGGCAGTACCTAAGAAATATCACTGGCTCAGAGACGGACTAGCAGTTTTGGCCGCTTTAGGTCGTACAGCACCAACCGCTCTCTTCTCAGCTCTATTAGTATCGTTTTAGGTTCGCATCTGTATATTTGCCACGATTAGCCACACTTATTATCTGGAAGTCCTAGACTCGCGTCTAGTTGGCCTTGTAGAAAATCTGCCACGGCATTGGCTGTTACCGGATTTCAAAATTAAAGTGAAAAAGGCTAAACTTGTCTTTAAAAGCGTTAAGTAAATTATCTACTTGAAAGTCGATACTACTAGTTTGGCTTACGACTTCAATTTTAATAGTTCATATTATTTTTAAGCCGTATATTCGAAATAAGTGTGCTATTGTATTTATTTATTAAAAGTATTTATTTACAGGCGTCAATACTTTTATGGTATTTAAAATTATGTAGGTTAGAGAGATTTCATTGCTTTCTAGGACCGCTTCCCCACAGTGTGCCAATGTGATTCTATAATTACGTCTATGTCGCCTGTCCGTTATAATTTCGAAGGGTGGTCATCTTTTGAACTTTTGAATGTGTGTTATTATGACGGATACTTAATAAAACATACAATAAAAATTTAAAAGTAAAAATATTAAAAGGGATACCTATACAATAAACTCGCTTGTTTTGCAATGTTTTCGAAAGATGAACTTTCTTATCGCACATTGCCCTCGGGCGCTCGGCGGATGGGCGCTGCACGAAAAAAAGTGCAACGGAAAATTCTGGCCGCTGTTGCTTTAGAAGCTCCTTGTAGTTGTAGCTTTTTTAAATTTGTTTGCAAACGTCTATACCACGTTGAATGCGCCGGTTTTCGTCCGATCACCGCCGTTAAGCGGCGTCGGGAACGGTCAGTACTTCGATGGGCGACCGCTTGGGAACACCGCGTGATGTTTGTTTTTTTTATTGTTGTTGTACATTTATTATGGTAATTTATAAGAAAATATTAATTAGAATCTTTATTATAATATTTTCTTGCCATTCCTTCATTCTTTTTGCTGTATTTCTTGTTTCATTACTTTCAAAGGTTGTTAATTTATTTAATATTGTGCTTGTATATACTTTACAATTCCCTTTTTTTTCCCCTAAATATTAAAAGAAACTCTAGAAATGTTTCAGTTCTGGACAGTATTCAATTTTAAACTTTCACTAAATAAATACTTATATAAATACCTATTATTGATTGCAGAATTATATAATTATGCAAATTGACGAATTTAACCAAGTCTTTTATAAATAACACAGATACCGCTGTTTAGTGTTTTTCTTTCAGAATTTTAATAGTTATCTAATAAAAAAATGTTTATTTACAACTTACAAATATTTATTACCATTTATTCACTTATTATATTATTTATTTACTTTCAAACATTTTAATTTATTCCATTGTTATCATTCAATTCGTAAACTGTATTTACATACAGCGAAAGGAACTTCGTTCCAATCGGGTGTCCCAAAGACACCTCATGAGTTTTTTTCCTTATGCCCTAAAACGGTAATATATATGCATATATATACAAGCGTCAAGTATGGTTTGGCAATAGTGCACAATACGATGTAAAAAGAATATAACAAAAATAGGTCAAGTGTGAACGGGGTCTTTCGAAAGATTCCGTAGTAAACGAAACAAAAAAACCTTTTGACGTGACAACGTCTTATAAATTGGTTTGCCGGGTGACACTTCAAGAAACTGCGTTACGCTCCGCTCACGTTATGCGCTCACAATGAGAGCGAGTGAGAGCACGCGTCCCTTCCACTCGGGCATGGTTAGCCCGCCTAAGAGCGAGAGACAGACATAAAAGTGAAAGGCACGCGTCCCTCCGCTCGAACACAGTTAGCCCGCCTAAGAGCGAAATGTATTGCAAGTTATTGTATGTATATTTGTATATAAATACGTATGTATGTGTAAAGGTAAAAATAAAATTTTGTTAATATGAAATTCAGTGCGAGATTCTTTGTATAAATTAATGTTTTAAATATAATTCTTTGTATAAATAAATGTTTTAAATTGTTACTATTATTTCATCCTTCTTCCTACTATACGAATGAATATTCACATTAAAATGATTTTACCACTCAAAGTCGTTGTCACGTAAAACTTTCGCCCGTATACCGACTTTACAGGCAACCAATTTTTTATTAATACGGTGTGTGGTGGCAAGAAACACGAAATACACAAGTCCGACTCGCGCTTGGCCGAATGTTTTATATGTAAAATAAAGTTATAAAAAAAACCCCAAGTACAAAAGTAATGAGGTGTATATACGGCTACTGAGAGAGCGCTGGCCGGTGTCCAAGCGCGCGGCCCACTGCCACTGTTACCGGAATAATTGTGCCTCGACTAGTTCATGGGTCGTACCGTTGTTGACACAACTGCTTATTAATTGCTGATGTCACGTATAAGTTGTTCATTCAATATAATTCGCTTTGATGCTTGATACTTGCTGAGGAGAGAGGTGTTTTTTATTTATTTATGCGACCGCTTTTCATAACTTGACGAGAGTCCGTGCTGTAGAAAGAAACGAGGGCATACTGTAATACAAGCTTATTTGGTTTAAGGGAGCAAGGATATGGTTTACATGTTAAGGAACGATACGTTGGAATATAAAATATATAGATCTATATTTTTGTTTTACTTAGTATAGATTAACTCAATCATTTAGTATTCCTTCTGTACAAATTAATGAATAAGCTCTTTAAGGAAACATAAAAGTCGAAGTATGAGTTTGTGTGTTATGATTTATTGTGTAAGCAGACGTAGCTTTCAGAAATACACCTAAAAATTTAAAATTTTTATGGTTGGATACGACCGAATAATAAATGGAACCCCTTATAAAATTACTCATGTATCTGTTTGTGCGTCCGTCATAGTGTAATTTTAAAATAAACAGTTTTATTCACAATTCCACAATCTATATATTTTTGTGGTATACTTATTGAAACCATTACACCTTAAGATTTGGAATTTAAAATTATAATTTAAATTCATGTCTAGATTTGTTATCTATAATTAATATGTTTTTATGAAAAAATAATTAAAAAATACAACATTCTGTAATACTTTTTTTAACTATAGTGTTATTATATTACTAACGCTGTCTGCCGTAAATTGCAGAACTTATAAGGCATACATCAATGTGTGTTGTTTTGTACAACTCATTGTTAATAACGTTGTCTGTTAAAGAAACTACAAAGTTAAATATATCGATGTTTATTTACAAAATCGCTAGACGATTTTTAGAGTATAAGTAAATAGATAGTAATTATACGTATAGTTTAATGCGTGATAATTTTTTTACCTATAAATAGAATGTCACTATACTATTAAAAGTATCTGTTTGCCATTACAAAATTAATAAGACATATCTAAGTTACAAAATATGGATATGAGCACCTCCATTTTTATTTCTGTTCAATAATGAAATTTTACATACAATTAATGTTTTTTTTGTTTACGTAATTTTCATGAAAGAATATTAATAAATTTTTTGTCAACATTGAAAATTCTCTGAAAATTATACAATCCATGTATTTACAGTTCATTCTGTTAAAAAAATTCTCTTAATAATTAGGTGTAGGTATAAAATTATTGTATGAAATAATTATTTTATGACCAAACTACCTAAAGCTCAAACAATTAAAATTTTAATCGAATACAGACGAGCTCAATGTAATTTATTTGTTTCCTCCGTTAAATAAAAAAAATTCTTCATTATTTTATAGAAAAGGTTTTTGGTGCTCTTGGGTGTAAAAATAATATTAAATTATTATATACACTTCAATTTAAATGTTATAAGCTGGATAAATTAAAGTTAAACTTAGTACAGGCAGCCAAATAATTATAGCAATTTCCTTTTTGGTCGGTTTTGCTATTCGATGTGTATGCGATCGTCCAAAAAGTAGTATATACAAATGACAGATGTGCATCCAGCATGATATGACACTTTATTTATTATTTAAAGGTAGTTTCTACAACGCATTATCATTCAATGTTTCTGTTTACTCAATATGTACCATAACATACATAAAATTCATAATATAAATTAATGTCACCAAGTTTTACTAAGATCTGTATAACGACACTGTAACAATTAGAGTGAAACTTGGATTTACTTATCCATTAAAATCTGTCACTTTTTTTTTCCTTTCCGTTATATTTTATAAAACTCTCAGATTAAAAGTGAAAACGAATTCAGTAATAATCTAAACTGCCGGTTTCTTAATTTCAAATCCATTATCATCCCGTTTGGAGGAAAGAAAAGAGAGAGAGATTAACTTGTTTATTTTATGTTTCTCGCGTATTTTCTTCATGAACGTCGAATTCCTTTTGCAGAACAATATTTTTCATTGGAGCGCCATTCGCTATCATTAATATTCAAAACGAGCCGTCCTTGTAATTACCGAGAGTTCGGCGCGGTATAGAAAGTTGTCTTTGGGGCCAGCTTTTTGAATTTTTGTCTTTGGATTCGTGTCGGCGCTAAAGGAAAGGACATCATTAAAATATTTTAACGAGACGTTTCTTGACGCGCTGTATCGTTACCTGCAGCAACGCATTGAATTGGTGTTTCAATTTAACGTTCTCGTATATATGTTACCGAAATGTGACTCGTTTATACAACATATTTTCTTTTCAGTTTCAGCATAAGTAGAATAGTACTTATCTGAAAGATATAGATATAAGAGGCGTTCGTGAAGTACGGTATTCTATGCATGTCGTTGTACAATACATCAAAAACAAACGATCATGAAATTTTCAGTACTGGTTCCGGCTATCTGGTAGTGTTCCTAGCTGTATAATATCAGGTCAGGCAAACATTTTGTTTTCAACAAAGAAGTATTTCTTTGTTGAATTTTGTTTTTAAATATACATTGACATTTCTTATGAGAATACTTAAAATATTCTGTTTCACTAAAAAAATGACACTACAATGAGAAGTTTTTTGCGCGATGACTTTGTACGATTTCAATTAACGATAAAAATCAGAAGTATTATTTGAAAGCATTCGAAAAATGGCATTCGAAACCAAAGTTCTATTAAAGTGTTTGTTGACTGCTGACTCAACGAATGTAAGCACGGTAGAGTAACTTTGGGGGACTAAGAAAGGCGTAGCCGCCTTTTAGCGGCAGTTACAGAAGAAGACTTGTAGGCAGTGAAATATTTAGCTGACTCTTCGTGATACAATGCAATCTGCATTGTATACAGTGCAGATTGCATGATAAAATGTGGGCGAAATTGTGTAATGGAATCGTCCCGCAAGAAGGATAGTTATAGGCTGAAACGCATAATCTAGCCCAGCAGCAGAATCGGATAGCTTTAAGTAAGCTTCTCACAGTGCGTTTACGATATTGGTACTTGCGATGGATCGTGAATTTATCATGAAAGAACAGTCAGCGGACTTGAGTTGAGTCATTTGTTTCAAAATGAACCAATACCTATCAAAGCGAAACCAGCGAAACGAGCAAGACTTGCAGACAAAATTGAGATCTCAATTTTTTTGGACAGGTCATCTGGTGTCAAGACCCCTATGTGTCAAAGGAGCCTGCCTCAAAGGAATATCAATCCTGAATGGTTTGTTGACAAGAATTTGTCATAAGTTCTTACAACACACCCTACTCCGTAGAGTAATGGTCCATAAGGACTATCCGTCTGCTCACACGGGATCAAAAACAATGAAAGTTTTCATTCGAAAAGCTTGAAAGTTTTTATAGATTTTAGTAATTTATATTTTACGTCAAAACCATGTTCGCAATAGAGACTAACAAATATGCCTCGAATGCAATTTAGACACAGCCATTTGTATTTTTAATTAAATTTTGATTGTCATCTAGCATCTACGATTCTTAATTCACACATTGAGTAATTTAATAGCAACTAAATGTAAATAAGTTTTACAAAAATTTGTTAATAAAAACCTCTTTATTAACAAATCCTTGTAATTTTGGCAAAGAATTGTGACATTAAAGGCATCAAAATATAGATTGCCATATTCCGTCTGCTTGTTATTATGGTGATTGTAAAAATTTTATTGTTATTCATACGTTATAATGTAACTACTTTACAGTGGGAAATGTAATTATACATAATAGCGGAGATGACATACAAAATTTTTATCACTTGATTTAGTTGGCAAATAGTATCCTATACAAACTATACATGTTTAGTTAAAGATTTTTTTATCAGTATTAAATATACTTGATGCACACATGAAAATGGCTTGATTTGACATTTTTTACCTAACGTTATTTGGATTATGGCCTTATTTTAAGATAAAAAACGAGCCTTGACCACAACTCGAGTTTCGACGTGATCGCGTCAACGCTATTCACGATGTTATTTATTTACAGCAAAGGACAGAATCTTGTTAAAACAAACGGCGTAATTGCAACTAGTTCCAACAAAAGTTATTACATCTGATGGCGCCTGGTAATAAAACAACGAAATAGGTTACAACATTCGCATATTGTTAAAGTTAACAATAGCACTTTGTATGCATACCTTGTAAATCGGAAAATGGGAATATTAATATAAAAAAGTAATATCGACATAAAAAAGATAAAGCGAAATAGTCGCCATCAATCTATTTATGTATGGGCCAGGCGTAAAACCGCATGTAAAGCTTTCTAGGTATTATAGAATTTATCGCAACAAAAAGGAAAAGTGTTTGAATGTGTGTATACGCTGTGGTCGATATATGGCTGCAGAACAGACGTGGGCCCACTCGACCGGTGAGATACTGCACTCTCACAGAATGCAGCCGTAAAGTAGCACCTTTCGCTGTTGTCTATCATCCAGGGAGCGAAAGTTCCGGTGGTTTAATCTCTTTTCCAACAGATACGCTATTTCTTCTTAAAAGTTCCGGTAGCCCACTCCCCCCTCTATCTAATATTCTATTTCTTCATAAGAGACGTCAACGCACCAGTGACTTCTCTAGGATTGCGGATGTCCACGGGCAGTGGTGATCATCTAGTCTCTGATGAACCACATGCTTGTTAGCCGTGTAAAATTTTATGAAAAAAAAGTTACGTTATAATATAATTAATAATAGCACAACTGTCTTTAAAATATAATTAACATACCACTACAGTCTTGTGTTTTATATTCTAATGTAACTTAAGACTATGTTTTTTTATTAAAGCTATTTACATCTTTGAGGTAGACATTTAACAGTGAGTGTTAATGTCATCTCGTTCTTTCTGTGCTAATTTATTCTCATCTTCTTGGAATTTTGAGTAATTGTTACATACTTTTCAATTATCATAAAAAAAGTGTCAGTATCATGTAAGGTTATTTACTATGTCGTAAGCTCAAGGTACTCATTAAGCATTATAAACAAACTAACGTCGATGGCCCTAATGTTTAACAATTTCGGCCATGGCGGTTAATATACGGTTTTTTTTAATGGCATAGAAATAGGAATATAGACAATATAAGATCAAGAGTTAAAGTATAAAAATTGTTGTGTTGCGACAACAATTTTTACACTACACTACAACTTACTCAGAAGCCATCTGAAGTTTTTCAAATAGTTCTTCTGTTTAAGTCGACATTCGAAATCGTAAAAAATCGGTGAACAAAAAGGTTTTTCTGATGTATAGATTAATTTATCAATCCTATAAAATATTTTTATTTTACTCTTGATAAGCAAATTTTAATCGATTATTGTATCTGAAATAATCGAATTATGACTGAGTGAAAACCAGCCAGTGTCTCTTTGTTACAAACAGTTTCACGCAAAATAATTTGCGCAGCCTAGTAGGTATACTGCATAGTGATCTTTTGGTATTTGGGCGAAACCGCAGGCATTGTTAAAATAAATTGTCATTCTCGTATTCATGCGACGTCCTCACTCGTTTTGTTGTTAAGAGAAAATGAAAGCTTGATTAATTAACATCAGGGCCTAGTTTATATTGCCTTCCGCGGGCAGCTTAATTAAGGTTTCGTGTACATCTAAACCGTGTCCTAAGGGCGGCACTCTAATGAACTTCGTATGATTTCTCGTAGTTAAATAATTTTATAACAAGTTGCGTTGGAAGTTATTCATCTTAAATGTATATTATTCTGAAAACATAATGGAGGAGAGCTTGTTCATTTAAAATTGGTCCTATTTCTATTGAAATAAAATCAGATTTTAAGACGTTTTCGTAAGAGTTATTGAAAATATAACCACACATCTGCGATTTGGCCACACATTCATGTTCCATCACTATATGATGAAAGTGTGATTGATTTATTTTCATGCTGTATAGTGTTTGTTTTATTATAATAGAATTCAAAAAACAGTATTTTCCTCAATGTAATTTTACTTCAATCCATTTTTTTTTTCATATAAAATATTGGATGTTCATTTCTTCTCTTCCCTTTGAAAAGTTCAAGATAATTTTAGATTAAAACTCAAAATAAGAATTTTATTTAAGAAATAACCCACAGCCGCGATCGGGTTTTCAATTCTTATAATTATATTATGCTTTCTATTTTTTTTAAGTCAATAATTTTGAAAACGTCCATTGTCATAGATAGAAATATCAATGTATAAGTATCGTAACGATTCCCATGAGCTTTCATGGTTTTGACAAGATGTAGTAAATGTTAACTAGGGATTTGTTCTATTTCGAACATGTAGTGCCAATTTCGAGATATGGAATTTTTATTTGCGTATTACATTTAATATAGAAAGTTAAATGTTATATTTATAGTAATAATGTACATATTATGGTAATAGCTGTATATTATGTTTCAAAAACTTATTGTAAAATATGTAGTGGAGATTATGTAAATCGACAATTACGATTCTTTGCGACATCGACTATACCAGTCTGCTATAATTCTGCATGAAATAAGAAAATTATTATTCTTAAAATGCTGCATCATTATTACTCATGAATACATGATGGGGCGACGACACATAAATAAGGTAAAATGTTCGCAACTGTCGCGTTAATATTGTTTAAGTTAAATTGTAATAAGTTTTTGTAGTTAAAATATTGCATTTTTAGATTCTATTAAATTTAAATTTTCGGCAAACATTGATAGAAAATAGTGCTTTTGCCTCTTTTTTTATGTGTCTACAATTGAATTTTCAGTAAATGCACTCTTAAGAATTAGAATTAAATTTTCATTGCTTATCCATTGTTGATTTCAAAATTTCGACTGTAATCACAAACACAACCCATTCACTCGAACACTGTAAAGCCTTGGTTACCCTAATATCTTCCTTTAATACAATGAAAACTTCTATATAGTAGTTCTAGAAGTGAAGTCAACGTTGGATTTCAATGAACCCGAAGCAGCTTCGTTATGTAGACAACATTTTTTCCTAGAATCGTATACATTTTTAATGTGTACTCAACTCTGACCGCTCTAAGACTCCACATTTTTAATTTTTTTTGTGCGCAAGCGTCCTTTCACTGTACTTGACTCCATCGAGACGAATATAAGGTATGGATTAGGCACAAAAGAGATAACGGGCAGAAGTGACACAATCTGACTCAATCCATATAAAAAAATAACCACGTGTGCTTCTCGAGACGCCCGACAGAAGTGATAAACTAATCTAAGTTCAACTATTTAGTATTAAAATTGTTTAACTTGAGAAAAGCTTAGGTTATTACTTAAATTTTATGTATATTAATATGATAATGTAAGGAAAGGTTATTTATTAATAAAATCTTTTATTGATTATAATCAAAGTGGAGCTGCTTTTCAATACCTACGCCAGAAATTCTCAAGATTAAGTGAAGCTAAGATCAAGGAAGGTATATTCATCGGTCCGCAAATAAGAAATTTATTTAACGATGTTAATTTCGACTCTGTGCTAGAAGGTAAAGAAAAACTAGCCTGGAACGATTTTCGCCTTGTGGCAAGAAACTTCTTGGGAAATAAAAGAAGTGACAACTATGCTGAGCTTGTCGAAAATATGTTATCATCATACCAAAAACTAGGTTGTAATATGTCCTTGAAAATACACTTTTTACATTCTCATTTGGACTTCTTTCCGGATAATTGTGGGGCTTTAAGCGATGAACATGGGGAGCGTTTTCATCAGGACATCGCAAACATGGAAAAACGATATCAGGGCAAGTGGAACGTTCCAATGTTGGCGGATTATTGTTGGACTATTTATCGGGATGTTCCAGAAGCAGAATATAAGAGAGCTGCAAAAAAAAACGTCGTCGAAATTCTGCTAATGAATAGAATAACAGTAATTTTTTTTATATTTTTGCATAATTTTGTATTTTTTTATTTCTAATAAATGGAAACTAATTTATATAAATAATTATTGTTTTCGTTATCAGCATGTGAAGATAAATAAAAAAAACTACTTTGCTCGAAGAATACTTTTCTAAAGTCAAAATTTGTAGACCAGTGTTATAAAACATATTTTGTTCTTAGTTACAACTTTTGAATATTAGAATTTTGGGTATGTACATTATTAGTATCATTATTTAATTCTATAAAAGTAATAATTGGCTTATGGTAGCTATAATAAGCAACGAAATTTTTACACGTAAATACGTAAGAGAGAGAGAAAGGTGCTTCCTGGTTAGATTTTTATAATAATCATAAACAGTATATACATATGCGCGTCTATAGAGCCGTTGCGTGTTTTTGCTTTGAAAGTAAATTTAAAGATTTAATGATGTTTTGAATATATACTGTTAACAATATGATCGTATTATGTTATATTGCTAAACTTACCTTTCTTTAGGAGATTCTGTAATGTTCCGAGGATCATCTTCTGCGTGTTTCATGATATATTTTTTAATCAATTTCAAAAAACTGTGATAGTCTTAGGTTATATACTCACTGTCAACAGTACATGTCTATCGCACACTGGACATTGAGTAGAGAGAGGAGGAAGCGTCCGTCCGATATACGGCCAGCGCTGTGGGTTAGAGTGAGAGAGAAGGAGCCTGCCTACCGCTGCCGTATGCGCGAGAGAAAGGGAAGACAGACAGAATGGCGCCGTAACGCGTTACGTTACGAAGCGGTTTACTCTCCCATAAAAAATTATCACTTCAAAATGTATAAATGAAATCATTTATTCGAAAACCATCATTGCTCGTCAAGAAAAATGAATGTATGCCGAAAGAAAAAGGTTTTAAGCTATTGCATAGCTTTTATCGCGGGCTTAGAGCGCGGCGACCGAATCAAGAAATTCCGCAACGAAATTAAAACCTAACACCCTCCACTCCGCCTACCATGTAGCTCGGCCGAGCATTCGCTTAACGTGTATGTATATGGTACAACTGTATGAAGCTCGCACGGATCGAGACGAGCTGCTCCGAAATCGGACGAATACGTAAGCAGCTGTTTGTGAGAAAGTATATAGGTGTATACGTATCTATCATATCGTTATAATGCCATACTCACCGCATGTGCTCCTTAGGTATGCATGTAGGTATATATGTATACATAGATGTACTTATGTACAACAGTGAATAGCAGTTGCTAGTGAATAGATATACGCGTAAAATTTGTGTATAAAGTGTTTTAAATATGAATAAACAAAATGCATTTATGAAGAAAATGATAAAAAACTTTAATTAATATTAAAGAAAAAACAATATTGCATAAATAAATAAATAATTATAATTGCATAAGTTGATAAAAAATGCTATGCAATAGCTTTACCGCGGCAGTTCCCGAGTGCCACACATTTTCTTTTTATTTCAGTCAGTTTCATTGGTTTCCAAGTTAAAAATTGAAACTTCTATGTCAAAAATTTCAACAAAAGAAAAAACATCTTTATTTACATAATAAAATTGTTATCAAATTTATCAGTATTAGAAAGACAAGTGAAATTAAAAAGTTGTTATTGTGTTAAACATCATTGTAATTGTGCTCTGCGGTTATGTATTTATAATGAATGATGTCCTTCTTCCCAGTCTTCGAACTTATTCTCAAGGGCTTTACAGAAAGTTTGTGCTGGAGCTTATGAACGCTAAAAGGCTTGAGTTAGTCAGCGGGCGAGGTGAGGAGTGGGCAAATCATTGTCCCTGAGTTGTTTGTTTTTTATAGCATTTTCGATAAGGCAATGAGCATTCGAGCCACTAGAGAGTATGTGGTTACCGTTGTCCGGACGGACACTGTCAACCTCGGATATAGGTATAGGATATATGATGGAACGGGCAATGCGTTGATGGACGGGAAGTGGGGTAACGAGGATTAGGCCACCGGAAATATCACCCACTGGACGTAACGAACAGCAGTAGCTGCTATTTCACGATTGTATTCTGTAAGACTGTGATATGTCACCAGTCTAGCGGGTCCATTTTCTTGTTGTAGTCAATTTCACAATATAGCTCTACCCACTCACTTTTCCTTGTTACGCACGTTTTGGTAATTCTATTTAATATTATTTAGTATTGGTATAAATAATATTAAAAGATATAAAATAATTTGGCATAGCACTAAATAGAATTGAAGTGTTTTAAGTGAAAAATAATTTAAATGTAAACTATGTTCAATCAAATTGAAATATTTATTTTAAAAATTTACATTTTTTTTTTTGATAAATTCTAAATGTTCTAAATATTCAAAATATATTAAACAGTCTTGAACTTTAAGTCAAGCCCCTTAATTCTTTTCTATTACTATTTATTATCATTATTGAATTATTGTTAATAAAGATTAAGCAACACTAATTAAAGGATTATTCCCCAGAGGGTAACAAAAGTCTGACACATCTATAGTCTTACTATTGTTCGTAATTTTTGTAATCACAATTTAATGACGTCACGTATTAGTTCAGCTATACTTCTAAATAATATTTGTTGAACGTCTTTGCTATGATTATGTACATTGTTCCGGTTGGCCTGCGCAACGCGTCGGTTAAACTTTGACATACACGAGTACAAATTGAATATAATATTTGACGAGAATTAACCTTAAATGTCACGCCTCGAGGACACTGTAAGAGTTCTCGAGTTCGATTGTAGATTCTAAAATTAACAGGCGCACTTAAGTCTCCGTTGATGAAGCTTTTCCTTCCGAAATGATGTAAATAAAGCACTCCAGGCCGTGAGTTATGACAAACCGGCGCGAGCGACCCGCAGGGTAATCGAGTTTCCTCGGCCGCTGCGAGAATTATCTCGCCCGGAGGTGAGAGCGAAATAAAATTGAACAAAGTTCGTAATTGTTGTTCAGCGCCGCCACGGGAAAGGATGCTTTTTAAGAAGTTCCCCTAACCGGACAGGAATTTGTTGGAAATAAAGGCCCGCTAAATCCTAGTGACGTTGATTACTTTTTATTCTTAACGCTTTCAGAAATTTAATCTTCCTCTTAAAACTTACATAAAACTGGAACTTGCGGGATTACTTCGTTGTTTGTCTGTCGTCGCGGTCCCTCTTCTAGAAGTCGCTTATTGCTGGAAATTGTTGTAGTTTTATGGTAACGACATAAATACGTGCTGAAAATCTTGAATTTTAATTTATTACTAGAGTAGTCTATTAAAAGGTATCACACATGTCGGCTGCCTCGAACATAAAAAAAAATCAACTAATTTTTATTATTTTTTTATTTTTTCTACATGTAGGTAGACTTCATGTATAGTACACAAATGTTCTGTTGTTGAAATATTTTCCATTTGTTACATAGATATTGAAATGGCCAAATAAAATGACTGCATGTGAGATTTGGACTTATAAATAAAAAAAACAAAGCAAATGATTGAATTAATGAATTAGGAATGTTGAGAGTAATTACTTTCTCTACTGTTTGGGCAGCCGAGATACAGATTATTAAAAGTGTTCCACACCAAAGTATCTTTTAAAATAATTGTTATTGTTACGATCGCTGACTATTTATGCTATCGCTATCTACTAAGACTGATAGCAGAAATAGTGTTTTTCCAAACTATACAGCTCTTAGTATCGGAAATGAATAGTTAGAGGCAGTTGAAATATATTACAATATCTATTCATTCAATACCCACGTAAAATGACCGCGATGCCAAAGATCACGAATAGAATTTCCAACGCGGCTACGAAGCGAATTAGAAGCAAAATAATAGTGATCACACTATGGAGAAACGGTAATGGCTGATACTAAAGTTTTCATGGTAAAAGGGAATAATGGCTGGTTAATACTTAATGTGTGGTGTAAATCTGTATACATAATTTGTAAGGGTCTTAGTTGATAGCGTCATTTTATTATTGAACTTCGTTAAAGCCGCCAAGAAAGCATAAAATATTTAGAGTGTGTAGGGCTAGAAGAATACGTGTTAATGATTATGTAACCTTAAATTGTTTAAAGTAGAAAGATGAAAAAATTTTCCCAGATAATTATGAAATACAAAATATGACATTCACTTTTCATAGGTGAATGATCGTAAAACTTTTATTATGTTACCTTAGTAAATATTAAGCGTAATGAAACTTTTAAGTGTGTCAATTGCATAATAGATATTCTCAATAAAATTATATGAATCAATGGCACTAAAAGTTGCTTATTATTCATAAAAGTTATTGATAGCTAAAAAGAGTGAGATTTCAACGCAATGTAATCAATTTATATTCAAGCCATGAAACTTTTCAGTTCGAATTAGAAAATTGTTTCCAATGTCGAGACTAGACAAATGTAAAACTGTGGATGATAAACAAGTTTGTGTATTTTGTTCATTTAATCGGGTATAAGTTAATTAACACCGACGCTAAAATACAAGACAAAAACTATTAGCATAAGCATTTTTATTGAGCAAAGCCAAAGGAGAAGACTCAAGACCGATATGGAGAAAACAGCTATGTAGAAACAAGACATTTTAAAGGAATTTGAGAAATCCGTATACATTTTCTATACAGCGTCTATATACAACAACATTGATATAGTTAATATACATCGTCACAAAAACATATCAAAACGGCTAGAGATCCTCGAGCAAAGCGGACTCGCCACTGAACAAAGGAATTCTCAGATGCTAGTCTGTACTAGACCAGGATGGCTCGTACATAAGTTCTTTTTATTTAATTTTTAAACAAATAACAATTAAATAATTTATAAAACATAAATGGAAAATAAAATTTAATGTTCATTTTTTACTCCAGATGTTATTTAATCAGTGATTGTCGAATCTATACGTCTGAAACGTGAAACAAGGGTAAGGGTGGTACCATTTTTTCATAGGAAATACCTTATTGTTGAAGAATTACGGATCTATTATTGTCTGGAGTCGCGCGTGTACGTTATTTTCGAAGGTTATAACAAACCATGCCACTCTCACGTTTGATTATTTTCAGTTACCAGGAAAACCAGTTTCCGAAAAGGCGTCATCACCGTAGACCACGTGGAGGCGCTTTGGCGAATTATACAAAATTGACCGTTGTGCTTAGCATATGTACACTAGAAAAGTTTTTTGATTTAAACTAAACCCGAACAGTGCCACGTTCTCTTCAGCAATGCTTATTAACTATCGCCATATCGAAGTGCAGATATATTTGTACAAACATATCACTATGTCGATCCGAAAACTTAAACCGAACTTATTGCAAAGAAGCTGGAGAATGGGACATGCTGTATCTCCGAAACTCGTCATCACAGTATTGGAATACGTTTGCAATATCTTTAATTAAAAAAGGAACAACATTAATAGCTAATATATTTCTCAACTCTCAACTTCAATTCATGAATTGATTCACAATTCAGAATAACGAAAGCGGAATATTTGATTAGCCTAAGCGCCAAGCCAAAGATCTCAATTGTTCCTCAAAAAGTAGGTCCAAAATTACTATGGATAAGACTGAAATTATGTCGAAAGCTTGCTTATTTTGTACCCACTCCAACGATAGTCGAGAACTGTTCGATCGAAATCGTTGACAAAACGTTTACTTAGGCGATAGGCAGACCTAACTTTAATGTAGATGTTACAGGAGCGATTCAGCTCGACTAGGTAGTGTTCGGAAAATTACGAAGTACCTTCAAGTTCAGTATATTTTAGTGCTTAAAGACGTAAGTAAAGTAATCAATAACCGCTAGGAAAGAAAGATTTTCGAGTAGCTGTTTAGCACTAGACTTCGCTGCGTAGGGAGGCTTTCTATTAACTGTCCTAATTTACTGGATTCGGTAAAGATTATGAATCACGGTTGGTTACAAGTAGCCTAGAAGGTGAACGTCTAGTGGTTGAAACAAGCAATCCGTTGCAGTTGTAAAAATTATTTATATGATAAATACGACACACTGATATAGTTTTAAAATGAATTACTGACAACAACTACATAGCTTACTTACATAAATGGTTTTTGGAAAAGCCTCGAGTCCGTAATTTTAAACATTGAAGGGTTATTTCATGAGCAGATCGTAGATGAAAAATAATTTCTTGGTGAACATGAAGTTTGTTTTTAAAATTAAATGCGTATCTATACAAAGCATTATGGCGATGCTTAACCGTTATTAAGTTGCTTTAAGAGTCGACAATTTTGGTTTATGACGATAGCACTTTTTTTTATTAAAACTAAACTGTATACAACGATTTATGGCAATGTTGTGAACGAATAGTTCCGACTACGATCGAGATATAATTAAAATTGTATTTCGTTATATAAAACTAGACTTATAAGTATTAAGTTTTACGTTAATATTAGTATTTAATAAAGTGTTTTCTTTCGAGAAGATATTTCGGACTGCAGCATTTATGTTTACGATATTATTGTACCTACATCCGTTACATATCAGAATTATTTGTATGTAAGTTTATATCTAAATAAAAGTTTGCGAATTAATATTGAGCAAATGTTATCGTTTAAAATGTATAAAAGTTTGAAATATATTTTAAGGTACTCATTGAAACTATTGTGTTAAACAAAAATGACGATAACTTAAATTGGTTTATAATTTATTTTATTCATTATATAAAGATTCGTTTGATATGCTTAAAACCGATAAAATGGTACCCTTTTCACAGCTCTGCAGAATGGTGCTCTTCAAAAGACGTATCACATCTGATAAAACGTTGTATATCACGGGCGCCGCGCGCGCTCCGATAACGCAGTTTTTCGGGCGATAGATTTGACATCGGTGGACTTTACTGAAGAAACATTCTTCATAGATATTCATTTATCACTTCTGCTTTAGATTGAAAAATTTTTTCAGTAATAGTTTCCAATAATGGTCCCTCTTATTATCAGACTAAGTTTTTAAAATAAGTATAATTTGATATATTTTTATAAGTATAATTTGTTATATTACATTAAGTCCAAATAGAGCGTCCAATGGTTTTCGTTTTAGATTTAAACTATACGCGTTAATCCAGGATAGAGATTGTGAGAGTGAAATTATTGAACTTAATATTCTCTCATGCCTATCAAACTAGTAACTAATTAAATAGTTGAAGATTTTCAGAACTTTGATGCATTATCGTGAGGGGTGAGATTTTTGATTTGTGTTTTTACAAAATTTTAATAAGCTGTTTAAAGGGTCACTTCACTTATTATCATTCCATAACAGAGCTTATTTTTTTTCCTTTTCATAACACATCACAGCATTTGTTATGAAGAGAAAAAATAAGGTGATGTTGTCATTTCTACATGGCACTTTAGACGAAAGAAAAATTTCTTTTTAATTTCAATTTTCATGATAGGAAAACAATAATTCTATGACGTATATCATATCCCATTGAATACATCGACTGTCAAATATGAATCATTTATTCAAAATGATTTGTCATCTCACCCTGTAATATTTGTATTGTCATCGATTTGTATTTTTGGAAATCGTTGAATCAGCTATGGACGTTGTTGAACATGGTATACTAAAACTTCGTTTCTACCTTTTTTGTATTGCCAATTGCAACAAAATGCACGTGTATTCTGACTTGCCGAAAGTATAGCAGTCGCATTTAAAAGGACTCCTCACCCCCGATGCGTCAAATTTTCAAGTTTTGGAAATCGAATGGTTAGGCAACGTCATTTGATTTTGTGCTCCAATTCCCTGCGTCGATACGTCAATACAGAATAAGTTTCACAAGTCGACATCCACGGTGGACGCCGACGTATCTTATCACGGCAAAATGCTTTAATAAGAAGATATCAGACGATAACAGTGAAAATATACTTCGTGAAAAGTTCTCCTGAAGAAAATTTTCGACGTTCCCAAAGAACGGCAGCTGCGTGAGAACGATGGGGATTATTTGAAGGGTTAGTTAGACGAGGAACTTTTGATAATAGAAATAATCTTTAGCTTTGAATGTGAAGATGCAAATCATTTGTATTTCTTACTCTCCACTATTAAAATTGAAAAATTTTCATTAAATTGGAAAGTTACTATTTTCAATCCAATTTTAGAAAATCGAGTTTTTATCAGATCTTGTCGTTTTAGGGTCCTAGAAATCTATTTCGGCCTTTTGTCGGACTATGTCTGTATGGTTGCGTGGTGTGTGCGTGCGTGCGTACGTGCGTGCATAAGTCCTTGCGTGCGTATGTAAATTTCCTATCAATTTTGAACAGATTAACCGATCGAAACGCAGTCTACAACATTAAAAACGAAGACTCCTTTTGAATGTCGTGAACTGCGTTTCAATCGTTTAATTTAGAGTTTAGTTGACCTAAACTTCCTGAAAACCTTCACCAGGTAGATTTTGAGAAATCTTAAAAAGCAATATTTTTTCGAAATAACTTTTAGACTACTTCACTGATCGATATCAAAATCTAATAAGTAATTTTTCCCCAGTAGTTGTATCGATTGTCGTAAAATTGCATAAAAATCAGCTAATCTAATCAAGAGGTATCGTTGGAGAAAAAAATATTTAAAAGTGTTTTCTTGTAATACTTTTTAACTTATTATATGGATAAAGTCTAAGACATATCCAGTTGTTTTCCTTAAAAAAAATTTCGGAAAAGTATTTTTTAGGATGTTTTTTAAATTACTCTAATAATAAATTGCAAAATCTAACCAGCTCTTTTTCTTAAAAAACAACGTCGCTCTTTGAAAATGTTTCAAAGTTGGTTGGAGCGTTCGAGAGATATCGCTACTAAAAAATTAGAAAAAATGAGTTTTTCTAAAGTGACATGTTATTCTTGATGGTTTGATGTTTGGTATCCTATAATTTTTTTCTATTTAAAAAGGTGTGTCGGATATCATAAAACAGATGAAAATTGAGCAACGCGTTCGAAAGATATGATAGTTGAAAAAAAACACATATTGAACTTGAAGAGCTCAAAACATATTAAAATTAAATTTTCGAGCTTGGAGAACTTAAAAAGCATCTAAATCAATCTTTGAAAAATAATAAGCTCAATAATTCACTGCTACTTTATTTTTGAACACTTTGAGCGCAAAAGTAGTAGGAAGGTTAAGGGATAGCCTGCAGAGCCAACCATCTTTCAAATTTTTGAGCTAAGAGACTCATAAACAATATTTATAGCTCAAAGAGCTTAAAAGCCCATTGATAAATATCATAGCAGAAAGTTTTATGGATGGGCTGCAGGGTCAACCGTTTTACAGATTTTTTCCGAGCTAAAACTTTTCGGTATGTTGAAATGTCTAATATCTAGCATACAACTTGAACAACGCTCAGTTCTTACTTTTTAAATTCACCTTAACGCAAAGCAACATTCATGGGTCAATTTTAACGTCAAAATTAGTTTTGATGAGACTTTTTATTAGAATTGAATTCAAAAGGAAATTACGGACAGAACACTTAGAAAGGTAAGTACAGACATTTTTTTGGAAGCAATCTAAGACTCTAATTGCCTTAATATCAGGATTATTAAGACGTATCTGATAAAGAAGATGTAATAGAGCAAATGTTAATGACTTGATGGATCGCTCGCAGCTTTTCTTATTAAAGAGATATAATATTCTTTGTGAGGTGGCAGGCGTCTTTTATAAAATATTCATAATAAGAGTGTAATTGATTTTTATCTGACTCTATAATGGAATATAAATTTGTGATATCTAAAATATAAAAATATTTTATCTATAGATATGCTTCCAGCGAGCACTAGGAACCTCCTCTACTCCTGGATAAAGGGGCTAAAGTGGTAAGTAATAAAAGATAAAAAAGAAATTTAAATAACTTTATTTATAATTATCATCATACATATATTTAAACACTGAGCCCATATACATATGTTATATTATATATATATATATATATGGTAATATACATATTTTTGAAGATGAGAAGATCAATCATATCATAAGCAATTGTACAATATTGCGTGTTTTTACTACGGAAAAAAATGTTTGCTGTCATCGAATAAAGAATGCCTATTTAAGTAATGTTAAAAAATAAATGATAGTTTGGGTTGTTAAAGTACGTGTTAAAATTCTTTCTATACAAAAATAACATGAAAAATATTTTGTATTCAATTCAAATTAAAAAAATATTTGTTTATTCGTATCATTCCTCAAAATTTAAATGAAAATTATTTTTTTAAAACTAGCTACTTATAAATAGTAAAATAAAAAAAAAAACATGTTTAAATTAAAAACATGGAACTCTTTGCCAAACTTATTATGTACATTACATTAAACTGTCATTTGTTTTTATAAATTGGCGGCAAAATGAAAATTGTTTGCCTAACATCAACATGCATTTGACGTGAGACAATTTTCATGCAGTGATTTTCTATGACTTTTCTTGCTACTAAGAAAGTTATAACAGACTTCCTTTGGCCTTTCATGATAAAGCTCCATCCCTCGCCCATTTTTATAACTGGATCAATGAGTTCAAATGTGATCGCACTAGTCTGACTGACGTGATCGGTGTTGAGAGATGTCTATATACTGCGACGAACGAAGACAGCATCAGGGCCGTGCGGCTTATAATAGAGACTGACAAAAGAGTGACCTGCCAGCAGAATTGGCCAAGCTTTGGTATTGGTATGAATCAAATGCAAAAAATCCTTCATGACTATTTAGTGGTCAGAAAGCTTTGTACTCGTTGCATACCTCATAACTTGACCGAAGCTCAAAAAATCCGTCGGCTCAATTAGTGCTGCGAAATGATGCAAAGATTTATCGGCGGTGAGTCAAATGCTGGATACGATATAGTTACAGGTGACGAAATTTGGATTTATTGTTACGACGCCGGAACCAAAAGACAGTCTACTCAGTAGGTATTTTCTTTCGAGGAGTTGCTCACTAAAATTATACAAAGTCGCGCGTCGATAAAAAGAATGTGGCCTCTTTCTTCAGAATGACAAGTCATTATGCAATAATTGTTTTATAAGATAAAAAAAAACAGTACACTAACAATTATTTGCTTCTTGTTTTCGAAAAAGTTTGGGAAAAATTAGGTCATAGTAGGATTGTCCTTCATTGTGATAACGTCCCACCACATAGCGCTAGACAAACAACTAACAATTTGGGATGAATGGGTATAGAAATATTTGGTTGGCATGAAACGTACCTAGAATTAACAATTTAACGGTTAGCGGAATAAGATAATTATAAAAATATATAACACTTGCTTAGGTGTTCGATATCTGTCAATCCTCTGGAATCAATGTTCAATTATTTGGATAGAGATTCGTAGTGGAGAGACAGATTCGAGGGTCAGCGGTGGGTTGCATGCTGCATGTTAATGCATGTTACAGGCAAGCGTCTACTATGGATTTCCGTGAATTAACACCTCACATAATTCAATATAGAAATACTGGCTCACCCGCCTTACAGCCTCGACTTCGTACAATGCGACTTTTATTTATTTCCTAAAATAAAAGAAAAACTTCGAGTACATTGTTTTACGGACACCTAATGCAGCGAAGTATTGATCTTAAAGAACACTCTTTTGAAAAATAATAATAGTAAAATTAACTTAACAGTTTGCTCAATTGTTTATTTACTATGAACTTTCAGATTATCGCACGTATAAAATATCGAAGCCGTTGTAACTATAGAATGTAGTCATTCTTGTCAAATTTATTACTTTAATTAATTACAGAAGCAATAAAATAATTACATTCGTTGTTTTTTTTATAATTTCCCTGAAGGGAACAAAATAAGTGGTGAAATGTATGAAAAATCAAAAGCGCTAAAGCTGTCGGTGTCAACATTAATGTTTTAGTTAATCGATACTAACGAAGAATTATTATATGCATTGTTTTTTCAAGTAACCATGAAGGGGTGCAATAAAGGTTGAAATTTTTATATAAAAAAACGAAACCGTTGAAACTACTGACGTCAAAATTTATATATTATTATTTATTATTTTCTTAAAAATTATGACATGCATCAATTTCAGAAAAGTAGCTTTAACAGGTAAAATAAGAGATGAAATTTCTATTATTCTAAAAAAAATGTCTGTCTGTCTGTTTGTTTATATCTCTTATTGTAATTTAAGAACGGTTTGACAAACTTTGGTAAAACTTCGAATACACTAAAACCATAAGCTATGTATGATTACGATGAAGGCATGTCTGTTTGTTTGTCCGAGCTAATCTCCGAAACGGCTAAACATATTGTAAAAAAAATAAATGAATAAAAGTCCTGGATTAAAAAAAAAACAGGAAAATATTTGTTAATCTATCTATTCTAACAAGTGGAACTATGAATAGAATGTTTTTTATAAAGTTTTGTCGTAAATATTTATTCCTTAGCACACCTAACCTTTACTTATTTACAATGACTTCGTGGGGACTGCTTTTATAATAAAAGAATGGCTTAAGCGATTTTAATGAACTTCGGGACACAGCCAGAACAAGGAGTTGCGTAAATGATAGCCTGTAATATCATGTCGACAAAGTTTCGGTTTGTTAGCTTGTCCGGACTAATCTTTATCGCCGAACAATCTCCGAAAAGGCTGAATGGATTATGATCAAATTTTGCTTCTTCTTCAATAAACTATCTTCTATGAGTGTGTATCTCGTTTATTTTCTTCGTGTGCCGAAACCATTCAATCGATTACTATGAAATGGGCGATATGTAATACTTGAAAACGAACGGGAAGGCTTCTGAAAAAAAAACTTTGTATCTGACGTTGTCTGTATAAATATACAGATAATTTATTTTATTCAACGATTCTAAAATTTTTTTCACTCATACGAAGCTACACTATCCCCGAGCAATATAATATAAATTTTATTTTGATACTAGCATTCACTCTGACTTTGTCCAAATCGGAACTGTGATCGATACCGGAATTGAAGTTGCATGTATGCCGGGAAGCAATATCAAATCGAGGTATCGAAATCGAGAACGAAAACAAGATCGCGAATGTAATGAATCAAGTGTGTGACTAAAATTTGTGACTGGAATCGGAATAAGGAATAGTATCGAGGTCAGAATTGATAGCCACATAGAAATTTAAAGTAGAATCGAATTCTACTTAGATCAAGACGGGTTAGGATTCAAAAACGGGATCATAATAGAAATTGAGAATAAAACAAATCGGTACCTAGATAAGCACTGTATCGCAATTGAAAACAGGATTACAATCGGAATTTTGATTGAGGAATTTATGTTATTTTCACAAGGACGGAGCCTCAGACAAAAGCTAACATATATATATTAGCTGTACATACACAAATTTAGTGCGTTTATAAAAGAATTGCAATCACAGTGTATGTAGTTGCGTTATAAAACTTCGAAATGACAACTTGTCAAGAGATGCATACGTAAATGTCTGAAAAGAGTTGTGAATTATATTTTTTATTATTCTACAATATATCACAAAACCATAATTCTTTCAAGTTCCCATTTAATGTTTCACAACCGAAACTCCCTTTTTAAGTTTGGACAACGTAAATGTGCTGGCTAAATGCTTATACTAAGCCAATTTCCATCGTCCATGTGAAGCATTTTCTGGGCAAAAGAAGTGTGACGAAAAAGGAAGTAACAAGGTAACTCTTTAAGAGTTGCGTTTTTTCAGTTTGAGTTCAGTGCTCTCTAAACATTAGAAACAATTTAAAAGCTATTTCAAAATGAAACATAGCTATTTCAAAATGCGTTTCTTGTAATGGCTATATTTTTTTTCAGAGTGATTAACTAGTTGTGTTAATGCTCGCCGAACAATAAATTTTAACATTTTGTAAATACGAACAGCAGTAAAAACACTGGAACGAATATTATATTTCAAGTCCGCCCGTAAACTTAGTGGTAATAACGCTTTCGTTTTACGGTGTGATACATCCGCCCGTTAACTTTCAGCTTTCTTGGAAGAATGGGTAAAATATAAAAAAAAGAAACTATAACAGCGTATGTACCTAAATAAATTTTGGTCTTATAAGATTCTTTTTTTTTCAGTAACTGAGAAAACTTTGGAAAACGGTATTTAAATTACCTTTATAACGCAATTGAATACTCTTGATAATTCAATAAAATAGTCACTGAATGGGTTTGTATTTCTTATTATTGATGGACTAGTTCAAAAAAAAAACTATATGGTTTTAAAAAAATTGAGATAATACCAAGCATTTAAATAATAATAATAAAAATAATAATGATAATAGCGATAATAACGATCATAAGGATAATAACAATTATAACGATAGTAACGATAATACCGATAATAGCGATAATAACGATCATAGGGATAATAACAATTATAACGATAGTAACGATAATACCGATAATAGCGATAATAACGATCATAAGGATAATAACAATTATAACGATAGTAACGATAATACCGATAATAGCGATAATAACGATAATAACGACGACGACGACGACAACGACGAATTAATATGAATAATTTATATAACCAACTTGTGTAATTCTTAAATAGAGGTTATTGGCGTAAAATGATTCGGGAAACATCATCTTGCTTTTGAAAGACACAATGAAATATCATTAGATATATCACTCAATATCGAATGATTTTTTTTTTGTTTCTACCGCATTTTTAGGGTTCTGAGTGAAAATGGTAAAAACGGAACCTTTATACTTTATCATGTCCGTCCGTCCATTTGTTCGCATGTATGTGACAGGCATTTTATTCAAAAACTACAATACGAGTATTGATGAAATTTAAAGTGTAGGTGTTTTGTATAAACCGCTATTAATTTTCGTAGTTAAATAATAAAAATAATTATTTCTAGAGGAGCACTCCATACATGTTAAAGAAGTTGAAAAAAAAATTTTACAGCGAATATCAACGTGTGGTACATATTTCGATAGTTCTTTTGAAAACTTTTTAAGGTTTCTAAGCAATTTTTCTGATTACGTGAATAATTTTGGAAATAATCGCTCCGAAAGTTGCAGAAATTGTGTCCGCGTCCTTTATTTTTTAAACTGTATTTCCGAATAATATAATAATAATAACCAAGGTACTGCTCAATAAATTCCTTCAACAAAAATTATTTTGAACATGATGGAATATAGTCTTTTTAAGTTATTGCCAAAAAACTCCGCTTCTCAACAAAACCACGTGAATGCTATGAAGATTCGCTCTTTTGCTGATGCACTTTTGTTTACACTAGTTTTAAAGTCGGCATACCAATCTGTTTTTCTAGTTATAGGCGACTAAAGTGCTTATAACTATCGTATTTTCTGAAGGAAGTGTAGCAAAGTGTAGCAAAATACTTTGTTTTGTCTGTAGTGCATTTCGTTCTAATCATGGCTTCGGAACCCTTTAATGAGCGTGGTCCGACTTGCTCTTGGCTAGTCTTTTTTATTTTAAGGCTGTTATTCTGGTTCTCTAGTAATTATTGTTCAAGTTAATAAGACCTATTATTTGATTATAAGAACTTAATCATAGTTTTATTAAAAATTTTGATCACCCAAAAAGTAATGGTTACTAATCCATTTAAATCGTTGTATATATTAAATGGTCATTGAAAATGAAATATGATTAAAGTAACATATACATGATTTTCGAAATAGCATTCAGTGACACCCCATTTGTCATAGTTTGCCGATTTTTTTTTCGCAATATGCCTTTTGAATTTTTATTACTGTTATGTCTTTAATGACACTTAGAAGATGAAGACAAATCCATTGATTACGTCAATGGTACCTTTCTTCGCGTCGTAAAGTCGGGTAAAACAAATCAAATTGCCACAGTAGTTAGATTTACAAATGCAAAAACAAGGCACACAGGCCTAGTTATTAGCATTATGATATAGATTAGTATATATTACTATATTATTTATTTTATAATTTAAAAATAAAAAGAATGAAAGGTGGAATGGTTATATACTGGTACTGACTTAAGAATGTACGAAACAAAGTCCTTAGCATTGTCTTCTTATTTTGTGTGTACAGAATTTCTGTTTGGTACAGTATCAGTACTAATTTTAAGTTTTCAGGGCTCAGCTGAAAATCAGCGCTGCGGCTCAAACTACAGCACTTCGTTGAGCCGATCACATTTTTGGTCTTATGTTATTTTTTTTAAAATTCGTTAATGTTATATGTCTTAGTTAAGTTAATTTTAAGATATTATACTTAACTTACTTTTTGTTTTTTTTAAGGGCTGAATAAAGGATTATTCTCATTATCATTGTCATTGTTATTGGCATTATCCTTGTCATTGTCATCGCCATCGCCATCGCCATATAGATAAATGTTTAGTTTTTTTTTTGTGTTACATAGTTTCGGCGGGAATTCTTACAATATTGCAGTTCATTTTTTGATAGGAATTTACGAAAACGGATTCCGCAGAGGGGCAATATTAATGTTTTTAATTTACATAACAGTTTTTCTTTTCTTTTCTGTTTTCATTATACTTGTATGGATACTTGGATAAAGGCTGCGCGGGTGGGTAATAATATTATTTGATTTCCTTTGCAAAAAATATTTTTTATAGTGATTAAATGTTTATGCGGGTTGCACATTTATTTTTTGTGTTTCGGTGGAAAATGTTATAGCTGATTTGCAAGAGTTTATTTTTAATTTTCTACATGAGTTTATGTTTTATTCATTTTCTTTCGGTATGCGTTCAGAATATAATATAATATGGCTTATTAAAAACATTTAGAGGTTTTTAAAGCCAAAGCGGCGTGGTTTGAGAGTGCTGCGGGTTTTACAAATTCTGAAAATAAATATAGATTACGGGCACGCTACGATGATTTTCCGGAGTATCAAACCCAGTCTATAGAAGCGTACGAAGTATTTTTGGAGATTTTGGATGATTCCAAGCCTAAGCATGAGGCGGTTCTGACCAAAGTTGATGCGGACTTTCTCCGAATTTTCGAATCAGCACATTCGATTAAATTGGCATTCGACAACTTAGGATGCGGAAAGGAATTATAACGTACGGTGGAGCCGGGTTCAAGCTTGGCCAACTATGACGACGCAGGGTGCTTAATTTCGCGCTTGCCGAGATTAAGCCTGACTTAATAAACGGGCGAGATCAGAACTAGCTGTCGTTCATTATTACGTTTGATAGCTTAGTCCATTCACGAACTGACCTCACAGCAGGTCAAAACTTTGCATATTTGCCCGTCCTGCCTCTCAGTGAAACCGAGAGGTTTGGTGCAGCATTTAAATATCAGCGATGACTTTTACTCATTTGCAAGGGATTTACTAGAGCGTTGCTACGAGTATCAGAACTCTCGTCGGTTAACGGGCTCTTTTATTTCGGAGATCTTAAATTTACTAAACGTTGCGGAAGCAAGGTCAAGGTTGGGGATGGACTCCCTCGACCCTATCCTGATGGCTACCAAGTTATTGAAGAGATTAGGATTTCCGGTTGGAGAGTCGTATCTCGTAGTCGTATCTGGTCCTACAGACTCTTCCACATAGCGAGAGGTAAACTTCCCATCGAGTTGAAAACGCGGTTTAAGCAGCGACCCTCGAGTGCTGTCAACTTCGATCAGCTCGTGAAATTTCTTAAAGAGAAATTTCGGCTCCTAGACAACATTCCACGGGATGTACGAGAATCAAGGGGTATTGAGGGTTGTTGGGAGACGCCCGACCAGCGGTCGGGTGACAGTGGTCGCAGGATTGGAACTCCTCCACCATCACTGTGACGGGAATCGAACCTAAAGCCACGTCCAGTTCATGCGGCTGAGCGGGACCAGAGATGGTGAATTAACCTCATGCTGGTGGTTTTACAACGAAAATCCCAATAAGCGAAAGGCGTTTGTAAGATGACACGGATTGTGTTACACCCATCTCAAGAGAAATTATACGTGGGAATGTGATATGGTGCGGCTATGCAAGTTCTGCGACAGGACTTCGCACTACTTCTTCCTACGTTCTAATGCGCCTTTATTCAGACGGAAAGAGCACGCGACGGACCTTTTTAGGCAGCTCACTGCACCGGCGCATCCCACGGTTGGGAGTGCCGGTAACACCCGTACGAGGAACTACTTCCCTCGGAGCGGAGTACCTGGTAATCGGCGAGTGGGCTCAAAGTCATCCAGACTTCGTAACTCGAATTTTGAATGCTGGAATCAGGGACCAGCTTAACAGTGCACAATTAAGACCCCCAGGGGTTACATATTCCCCCCTCCCAGAACTCCTCTCCACGATGGTCACCTCTACGAAATTAGGCTGAGGTGCGCGGACCACCTCCAGCGTGGGAGGTGCATACGGTTATAAATACAGCGTTATTACTGCTTTCAGCAGTAATAATGCTGCGGAATTTATCGGGTTAATCCTATTAATTTATTACTGGTTATTTAGGTTTAACATTTTTTATTGATTCTTATAGATATGGCAGTGCGGGTTTTAATTAAGACAAATTTATAATGGTCATAGGGTAGTTGTTGCGGTATTTCCAATCTTATTTCAAATTTAAACGTAAATTTAGTAATCATGCATCATCATCTGAAAAACTGACTTGAGGATGCTAATACTCCAATAGTACTAACTTCAGTGGGTTTTTTTGGATAATAATGGTGCGACGCGTGATACAAAGTATCCTATTGTGTTGCATTCTATATTGGCGATTAAAACTTAAAACCTCCCAACCCATGATGGGAGATTTGCCAAAGGATTAGGCCACAAACATTCGAATCAGGGCATACTCTGGATATTCTATCCACCTTCGTGTCCGAATTGGGGCGGATTATTGAAAGCAGCAGCAAAATCTGCCAAAACACTCTACGGTGGGTGATTGGGGAGCTTAGCTCACCTCTGAAGTGCTCTCCATCGTTTTTTGTAAATTTGAGGCGGTATTAAACTCGCGGTCTTTATATCCTCTTACAAATGACCCCAATGACATAGGAATGTTGATTCCTTGTCAATTTTTAAGCAGCCAGACACTAAATGCGGTTTCGCAATAACCATATTGTAATATGCCAATCTCATTGTTATCGCGGTTTCAGCGATTGCAGCAGAATGTGCAAAATATTTGTAAGCGGTTTCAGTTTGAATATTTACACACTTTGCAACAGCGGTCTATTTGGACAGACTTAGCGGGATCTCCTCAAGTTGGAGACTTAGTTTTAATTAATCAGGACAATGTTCCTCCCCTTCAGTGGCAACACGGGCGGATTTCAAAATTATACCCTGGACGGGATGATGTTGTGTGTGTAGTAGATGTGCGGACACTTACTAGCATTTGACATGGGGCGATTACCAGCCTTGCACGTCTATCAATACAGTAAGCGGTAACCTGCTTAGGTCGGGGGAATTTTTACGCCATTTTATCTCCTTTAATATCATAGTTTGTTTCTCATAGACAAAATACAATTGATAGATGCGGGGGCGGGTGGAAAATGAGCGAGAGACGTCAGACAGACTGCTTGCGGGCAGATCGTTTGTACTTCGCTCACGCGCAGACGAGTAAAAACGGAAAATGTGGGCCAGGTGGTTCGAGACAGTTACATTGAAAAACAATCCAAAAACTAGACATCAGAGATGCAGCGTCGGCGAAACCTAGGTGAACTCCCGAACTAACAATTCCTCAGGGCTGTCCCGGCGTGTACATAAGAAAACACCCATTTAAATATGATGAATATTTGCAGTAGGAGGTATTAGATTCAGGTTTTCGTAATTGTAGCGATTTTTGCTACGTGTATGCAACCGAATGTGAATATTTGTCATATTTACATGGATTATTTTTTACATTATCCTGTTTTCAGTGCATTTTAACGAAGTGAGATATATAAAATTTTCAAAATTATTTATTTATTTTCAACAACAACATCAAATCAATGTAATCCTTAACAAATGCATTTTTATGTTTGTTAAGAGTCATGTTTGTTTACACACTTCCTGCCTATAGAGAGGTACGCATTATTTAACAGCTGCTGCGTTTAGGTGTTTTGTGTCATCTACATATTCATGACCACGGTTTATCCTCTACTACGAACAGGGCCTGACCTAGGCCCTGATTTCTACCCGAGCCAGATTCCGCACTTGTATCGGATTTCGATCCAAATCTCGAACCTGAATAACAATACGATACTTACTAGATTTCCATTTGAATCTAGATTTTATTTAACAATTTTTTTTATTGTATAATTGATACACTGAAGAATGTAATTGAGTCAGCTCATGGAAGGTATTTTTGTATATTGGTTAGATGTGATCTTGCGTTTTTTCGTAAATGGACAAAATTACCTTATTTTTTAAACTAACTTATTAATTGTTATTGTTTATTTGAAAGTAAAAAAAATACAGCCATAAATTTTGACAGTTATTGTGGACGTATTAGCGTCATCACTGCAAGATACCGAACAAGATTTTAAAACATGATAGAATAAATTCTATAACTAATTCATATCAAATGTACTTTTTCTATTTCAATATCGTTTCAGTCTAAATTTGAAAATTGAAAATTCAGAAATGAGGTACTTAAGAAATACGTATTTATTTTTATACGAGTCTATATCCACCTTTCGAGGTCAGGGTGTCAATTCAATCCGGCGTCGGAACCAAGGCAACTAATGATGTTCTCGAGACAATTCTCGTTCGAGCGAAACTCGAACAGGAAAAATCCTGAAGCCTCGACGGGACGTTCGGAGCGGTCCGAACCTTTCCTTGGTTTATTTGTAGACTCTTCACTATAGCTAATAATCGGACTTACGAGCGTTTAGCAAATATAAAAAAAAAACTGATTACTACTAGAAAGGGACGATTTTCGACAGTAACATGTGAACGAATTACTGTGAGCGAGTTGTTTTCACGTTCGTTGTCGGGGCGAATTCAAAACGTACATATGGAAAAAATTATACGAATGCCGTATCTATTTAACTGTTCGTGGTGTCACCGTCGGTTACTGATGGACTGGAATGTGTGTCACTTGGCTCTCGATTGATTGTCCTTTATTTCGTCACTGCTCCTCGTCAACATGTCGCGTAAATTTATTGTCTATTTAGATGTCGATTTTGGTGAACTCGACTTAATTCCGACAAGCCCTTTTCCCGACAAGACCCCAAAATATTTTTTGGCCATTTTTCGCGTCCTATTTAAAATTATACAATGTTTATTTAAATATGAGCGTACCTATTGACTTCATATATCCTTTCGTTAAAAAAATAAATTGAGCCAAAGTCACAAATCCTAATCAACAACGGTATATCTATATAAATAAAAGTCTGAAAAACGGTTGACACTTAAAGCCATCCCTAAAACTCCCCGCTGTGATATTTGTCGATTTGTTTTTGAGCTCCTTAAATATCAAAATATACTTGCCTATAAGCTTTTGAAATTTTTTTAATGTATAAGTTTAAAAATCCGAACTACGGCTGACCTTTTAGGCCTCTCCTGAAACTTCGTGCTATTTCCAAGCCCAAAATGCTTAAACATATTGAGACCAGTAAATTATAGTACTTTTTTGAGCTCTCCTAGCTTAAAAACAAAGTTATAGTACGTTTTGAGCACTTAGAATTCAAAAATCTCTATTCCTCTTAAAAAATTTTAAGAATGCGAATTTGATTCAAAACAGAATATTAGAATCTTTTTAAAGGAAAAATTTTTCTTCATTTTTTATTTTTGTAATCTCTTGAACAAATTGTTCGATTTTGACTGAACTAGCGACAATCAACGCAGGTTTATGAGTTTTATAAAAGAAATTAGAACATGCGTTTAATTAAGTACAAAATTTCGAAGTATTTTGAAAAAACCACTTTTTGCGATTTCACGATATCTCGCGAACAAATCAACCGACTTAGACCGGTTCGGCGGCGATTGACGTGGTTTTTTAATGTTAAGAGCTAATTAGTTTTTAGAATCGATCGGTATAGTCGTTTAAAAGTTATTCCAAAAAACCATATTAAAAGATTTTTAAACCAAATCAATAAGGTCCCGATTTGCGAAAATTTTCAACTTTCTTAGCGGGAAGTTAAAAATGAAATGCTGTTCGTTGGTAGGCGCATCGCTTGAACGCGGCTGTATCGACTTGGCTAATTTATTTTTTTAGTATCTGTAATATGTAATCTGAATATGATTATTAAAAATGATAAAAAAAATGGAAAAGTTGCCCGGAATATTCAATAATTCGGGGAAATATAAAATATTTTTTAAGGCAATTTCGTGCAGATATTCACGACCATTATCTACGATTCGAAGGGTGGATATATAACACGTAATTCTTTTTTTACTTCGTTTGTTATAGGCCTAGAAATCGGGACAATGAGACAATTGATTGTCACCGACTTCGTTCAAATCGGAAGTGCGAGTGGTAGCGGAATTTGAAGTGAGACAGAGAGCAGAATTGAGAACAGAATCAAGATAAAAATAGAAATGGGGAACGTATTTGAAATTGAGAACAGGACAGGTTGAAAACGAATTAGCATTGAGAAATGTAATTGTGACCGGATCGGAATCGAAAGCGAGACCAGGATGAAGATTGACATCGAAGATGAAAGAATTCATTATATGTTCGTGCTGCTGGAACTGCGAGCATTGACTATATGGGCAAGCCGCCCACAAGAAAGCTAGTATTAAAATAAACATTTATAAAGTGGCATATACGTTCGATTTGATTATCATTATAATGTGTGGATTTTGTAAACTTTACAAAATGAGTCAACAATACGTAGACTAATTGAATTCACTTTATTGTTTGATATGGTCGTAGTCAAAACATAAAAAATCATTGTATTTTGTATATTATTTTTAATTTTTGCAATAATATTGTTAATAATTTAAGATAGTATTTCAAAATAGAACTCAAGAAAATAAATACAACACTATGGATTATCGATTAACTAAGTCACTAAAGTGCCTAAATTCTAGTCAACCATTTAAATTCCAATAACTCCTATACGATAAATCACAATCACCTATTTTACCTAGTTGAGGAGATGCCCTAAATAAATCACAATAAGCCAGCCACCTAGTCGGGTCGTTGCTTAATCATGCGGCCAATAGTGGATTTAGGTTCAACGCCGCTGGCCCCCGGGCCTAGGGAGCTAAAGTTTGCGGGGTGTCAAAATATTTTTTGTACGTAATGTGTAGTTTATATACAAGAATTTATAATATGGAATTTTGGGTTCCTTAGCATAAATGGCAGAAAAGGAACCCTTATAGTTTCGTCATGTCCGTCCGTCCGTATGTCACAGGTATTTTACTCAAAAACTGCGAGATTTATATTGATAAAATTTGAAGTGTGAATTTTATATAAGCCGCTACTTAGTTTGGTGTTTAAAAACAAAAATAAATATTTCTGAGGAGGGGGAGGGGGACTCCATACATGTAACAGACGCCGAAATTTTTTTTTAGCAAAAATCAGTGTCGCATATATTTCGATAGCCCTTTTTAAAATACTTTAAAGTCTCTAAGCAATTTTATCAATCAAGTTAATATTTTAGAGAAATAATTGCTCTGAAAATAGCATAGATTCTGTATCCCTTTTTACTTTTATGCCGAAGTCCAAAAAACATGAAAAAAAAATACAAAGGTAACGCTTAATAAGTACTATCAATTAAAATTATTCTCAATATCGTCTGATATACCGTTTTTGAGTTATTACTGAGAAACTGCACTTTTTAACAAAAGGACGTAAGTGTTGTGAATATACACTTTTTGTTGGTGCATTATACTTCACATCATATTTTTACATTTTGATATTGTAGTGTTTTGTGATTTAAAATTTAATACATAATTATGAATTTAGGTAAACAAATTAAAATATGTAATGCATTACAGTAAAATCGTTTAAAAGTAGTATAATTAATATAAACCTTATATAAAAGATTGTCATATATTTATTTGTCAAAACCTATCATTTACCTTTTCAAACCGATAAAAGAATATTAGTATACACATAATTATCCAAAATTTCAAAATACAAAACTAATACAAAATTTCATCTGTATTAATAAAGTTTAATAATAATCTAAATTAATAAAGTATATTTTATATAAAAAAGAGGGAAGTATAGCGAAGAGCTTAATGCTACTTAAATCTGTTACTAAATATAATAAATTTACTCACCGATTCAATCATTAATATTCTGTAGTTCATTCATTTTCTATTTTTAGTAAATAAAATAAAATTCCAAAACTGGTATCATAAAATAAAATAGTCATGACGATCCTCTTAAAACAAGGCTGTGGTTGTAAGGTATGTTTCATAACAAAGTAATGAAATGGTTTTATTTCCTTTTGTTTTCAAATATATATGCATATATATTTCATAATCTCATAAATTTCAGGCAGTGAGTTTCAAGTAAAATTTACAAGCCTGCCGGTTCAAGTCAAATTGCCTTAGAACTTTCAAAATTATTCTAAATTTATAGCTCGTGGAAACAAAGAAAAGGAAGGCTCATTACGAATGATTATACCAGATGTGCATAGCACACGTAATATTTAGTAATGCGTTATTACTTTTTAAATATAATCAGCAGAAATAAAGTATACTTATCGATGGGGCTAACATATTCGAAACACATTCAAATATTCAACAAAACCGTGTGTGTGTGTACTTATCTACGTATGGAAGAAGTTAAGCTTCATTGAGAATAACAAAAAAAAAACTCCATAAATTTGGTCTCGCGTGTCAATATACTACGTATGTGAAAACAAGTGTACAAAACTAATTAATTTTCTATATATTTGTATACAGCATCAATTAATATATCAAAGATAATTGGAGTAAACTATTTGATAATTAATAATGTCATAATAATAATTTATATTTTATTATGTAAACAAATAAAAATAATAAATACCGACATTTAACCTCTAATCTATGAATGTACTTAAAAAAAGTCTATAATGTAAAAAAAAAGTTTATCACTAGTATTCACAATAAGTTCTTAATAAAAATCATTCATTATCGTATATAATTCAAACAGATACAGACATCTGTTTTTATATATAAATATTTTTTATTGGTACTAATATGGGACACGTGTTGTAAATTCAAAAATATTTGAAAATGTTCTTAAAACTACCTCGAATATAATTATCAATTTCCACGCGCACGTAAACATACGTGGTTCTTACTTTTGCTTTGTTGGTAGCCCTTTATGCAAAATCTGAGAGGCATTTACCAACCCACTTCGTGTTGTCGACTTAGATATCAGTGTAAGCGCGCACCGGAAAAAATCACACACATTTTTCCTTAACGCACCAAAGAAGTATAAATTCAAAAATACGTTCTAATACATGATGACACAAATAAGCGAATTACGACGCAAAATACTTTAAATATATATTGTATTTGTTTAATATGAATAATTTTTGTAATGTAGATATATTATTATCCCAATTCAAGTATAGAGGCAGTCGCACACCGCCACATGTGATCAGTGTCGTTAACTGAAGTATGAACAACACGTCTCAGGCAGTGTAGCACGCCTACGTCAACAGGTATGCTGAGCGCCCTAAAGCTTCTTCTATAAGAAAGCACAGAAGCGAATGCTCATACCCCTAAGGGTTACAATCCCACTTAATTTCCAGTGTCCACTTAGAAAATCACAGAGTAAAAGCTTTATGAAATATTTTTTTTTAATTACTCTTCCATTGGCATGATTTTTGTTCTATTTTTACTTCACTCTCTAAAAGTCGTCCATATAAGATAGGTATAATTGTAAAATGGAAATAAATTAAGTTTTACTTAATGTAAACAAAACATTAATTAAACAATTCTAAAAATGTTTAACACTTGTCAAAATAACGATGACTCGCCACTGCCGCAGCCGTGAACTGATTTTAATATTCGGATAACTCTGCTTTTATAATGAGCAATCTCCTTTAAATGTGATGTTAACGTTTAATTAATTAAACAAATCTAAAAATGTTTAACACTTGTCAAAATAACCATGACTCGCCACTGCCGCAGCCCTGAACTGATTTTAATATTCGGATAACTCTGCTTTTATAATGAGCAATCTCCTTTAAATGTGATGTTAACGTTTAATTAATTAAACAAATCTAAAAATATTTAAAACTTGTCAAAACAACCATGACTCGCCACTGCCGCAGCCGTGAACTGATTTTAATATTCGGATAACTCTGCTTTTATAATGAGCAATCTCCTTTAAATGTGATGTTAACGTTTAATTAATTAAACAAATCTAAAAATGTTTAACACTTGTCAAAATAACCATGACTCGCCACTGCCGCAGCCCTGAACTGATTTTAATATTCGGATAACTCTGCTTTATAATGAGCAATCATCTTTAAATGTTATATTAACGTTAAATTTTACTAACTGTATTTGCTCGAGTGAGAAGAGTTAGAAGAATACAAAAGTGATAAAAACGGAAGAAGTAAAACTTTGTACAATAGAGGAATGGTTTATTAAAACAATTGTAATTCACTAAATAAGTTATTTTATATTCATTTCTTTTACAAGTGTACAATTTTCAAAGGGTTCTGATTATTATTATTAATCTGTCTGATTCGGATCAAATTTTTCATAACTTAACTTAGAAATTATAGAATTTTAAAAGAGTTAAATTTTGTACTTATCCATCTTTTTTAAAACTAATTCGCCGGTAGCAAGACTTCCAATTTTTATTTATGAATTTCGCAATAGAAATAAGTTCCTACAAGTTATTTTAAAACATGGAATATCAATGTAAATCTAATCAAGATTTCTCGTGACTGAATCCGAACGTCTTGCTCGTCGAGCTACTAAACTTTCCGCATTTCAAATCAGTCAATTAATATTAATCGCATTAGTTTTCTCGAACTTCCTTTACTTAAGTATTTCTAATTTTAGATTTCAACATAAACGTTATGAAACTCTCTTTCATATCATTCATGCTAATAATTTAACTATATATATTAATAATTTAAAAAGAGACTAGTAGAAAAAAAAAACGTATCACATATTAGAATGCAACTACGCCCTTTCCCTTCGACGCCGCCGGCGGCCGGCCGTTTTATTAACTGCAAACGCTAATTCACTGCAGGACGAGCAACAAAGCTAAATAGACGCGACATTAGGAGCGGAAATTAGTGGTGGCGCAGGTTCGGTTCGTGTGTTTCGCGAGAGGCCAAAGCAATTCAATTTCCCTGCACTTCAAAGCCCGCACGTTGAAGGGGCCGGGCGCGGGGGGGTCTCATTTCCCGGCCCGAGAGCTTTCTCGTCGAGAGTTATTCGGATTTCGTTCGGTCGGCGGAGAGCTTCGCCTGTAATTCTGGTTTTTCAATTTTATCGGTATCGCAATAGAAACGGCGACGTGTGCCGGTACATTTTTTTCTCATGTACATAACTGTACCTTTGATGAAATAGCACGTCTATGTTCACGTTATGTTCCGGATGCAGATGCAAGTTTTCGTATTATAACCGGCACGACGTCCTCCTTCTCAGAAAGGAACGTAATTATTATTTTGAAATTTCTTTTAACGTATAAATAATAAAGAATCCTTTTTAAGGGGGATTAAATCTACTGCATACTAATACGATCAAATTCTGGTACGAGTTTATTACTCGTAACAAGAAGTTGGAAGCGATAACATCGAACGCCTTATTTATTAATATCCGATGTCGAGCCGAATAAGAGCCTTCCAAGCTCACAGCACCTGGGGACTTGAGCGAGATACTGCTTTAGCGTTGTCGCTTTTGGTGCATTACCATAAATAAAATTATTATGAAAAAAATTGCATCACAACAATTTTATAAGCATGCATATTTTATTATATGCAATGAAAGTTTATTTGAGTAAACAAGTGGGATTTCAATAACTATTACATCAAAATGGCTTCTTCTGTAAAATAAAATTGCGGGTTAATCCTGTGTGATGTTAACGATTGTGACTGATGATTATTACATGAGTGATGTAGATCATCTCAGAAAAGAGAAAAGGATATTCTCAAGGTGAAGAATTAGAAATTTTGGGAGTAGGGATCTATATCGTTCTTAGAAAACACTATATATGTGAAAGTGATCTTGGATGTCTTCTAATGTTATTGACTTTAGTTTTTCAATTCTACTTAAACGATTTATTAATTTTTATAACAGAAAAAAAATATCGAATATAATTCTTTTCAAACAGAGATTTACATTTTACACGCGAATGACATCCATTTAAACCTCAAATTTTTCCACTGTCTAAAAATAAAAATCGATCGATTATCCTGATTTTTATTTTAAAACGAAAAAAATCTTTTATTTCGCATACAACCTGAAAAAATAAGCCGACGTTCGCTTGTTTTAATATGCATTACCGCGGTGTGCGTGGGTTGCGGGGCCCTACGCTACCTTTAAAATTAATAATATAAGGCTACGTAACCTTAATGTTCAAAAATTATTGAATTATTTTAATTGTTATTTTCGGAAATCGACCGGCTGGTAGCGCTTCGGTAATTATCGCATTAGTTTCGTATCAGGGGAAGACAGATAAAGGGTGCGAACACTGACTTTGGGCAAATTAAAGATTGACGAATTCTTAACCTTGACTCAAATCGTACAATTAATTTTATTCTCTGCTTTTTCAACAAATTATTGGATTTTTGCGTATGTTTCATAGTATTTATCTACTTGCATCATACCCATAAACTCTCAAGAGAATCGTCAATGTGGTGGTTAATCGGGTTAAATACAATCAAATAAATAATAGTATTCGTTAATAAACGGTACCTATATAACTGCCTTAATAACGATCAAAGAAAACTTCCTGAGTACTTATTAAATAATTATGCACCACATTCCCATAACAAATACAGATGAAAATCTATTTACCTTCACATTATCACCAACAGCACAAAATCGTTTCATGAAAGATGTACCAAAATCAGAAAAGGATATTCAGACAGGGCCAGACCCGCTGGCGCGTTGCGCGTGCGATTTAAATAGGCTCCGGCGGGTGGCGGCGCGCTTGACCCGGCCGCGGATACAGCGGCCGGGGGATTTTGGATTTCGAATGCAAATAGAGTTTCGAACACGAAAATGGCGGCGCCGTCGAAGGGGGCGCATGCGACGGCACTCGACGCCCGTTGTAAACGATACCATTTCCGTTGTTAACGTTTTCTGTTTGTTTGTAATTCGAGTCCGCTTGAAGGATAATTAATTCGATATCGAAGTAAATACGTTTTGGCGTAAACAATAAATTATTCATGGAGTTCCAGTTTGGCTCATGATTAAAAAAAAACGTGAATAGTGATTTAAATTTTGAAAATCTCGGTATTCCGAGAGTTTCAAAATAAACAACCTGTAGGTTGTCTTTTGGTGGAGAGTAAGATTTGTACTCTTTGGTTTGCTATTATTAAGGGAGAAAGGTATTAATATTCGAATCACAAAAAATCTACTATGATGAGTCAGTTAGTACTCTTATGGGAACAAATAAGGAAGGTCAAAACCTATTTTGAATAGCTGTATCGCAGATGAACTTACGGCTCTATCGGTCTCTAACAAGTTGTAACATATGTTATATAGTTGCCATTCAATTTTCATTAACTGTCTATCAAAAATAAATGACAGCATAAATTTTTCACTCAGTTCTCGTCTGTATATAATAATAATTAATGTCTTACCTCCTTCATACGCTTGTATTCCTCTGTTAACGGCGGTATCTCTCGGCGAATGGAAGAAGGAATATTGCCTATTGTGAAAAAAGGATGAATGCTTAGGTGTAAAATATTACAGACCCATTTCTATTTAAAGTCATATGGGCCGGCAACGGCCGGCCCGCTGTAAGATTTGATCCGGGCCGCGAGACATTTTGAATAATTTCATGTCTGATGTAGATATCACGCAAATCGCGATAGATCGCTAAAAATTATGAACACCACTTTAAAATGTTGGACGCGGTCCGCGAACGTACTTGCACACTAAAGTTTGGCCCATAACACGTCAAAGGTTGCCCATAACTGGTTTAAAGTAATAAGAAGCGCATCTGGTGTTTGCATGTTTGTTATATTTTCATGATTAAATCATTGTCTCAATTAACGAGCTAGTAGTCGACTTTTTTTTTAATCAAATTTTACAGTTTGCAGCCCTTTATTAGATAAAATTGCTTACAGTACACAACATGTAACATGAATGTGGATTTGGGACAAGGCACTCATACTCCGATTTTCAACAATTAAGACCCGCAACTTTGTAAGATTCTACTTTGGTGAATTTAACGGATAAACCTGAGACTCCAGCCGTTCCGCTCCAAATAACAACAATTACGTTGGCCGATAATTTTGAAGATAACATTGTTTTACACAATCTCAGCTCTTGTAAGCCAAGATGCTCGGATGTCGCTCGTCGACGCCCACCGATATTGGCGAAACTGAAGTGCTCGATTTGATTCGATTTAAACTATTACAATGTATCGATAAATGTACGGGAAATATTCGTAGTCGATAAATAGTTACTATATTTCCGAATGTACTTATTCATAGTGCTCAAGCAATGCCCCAATATATTGAATACGGGCTTTGTCTGCGATCTTAATCTAACATGCACTAGCTAATCTTATCTTTATCTATCTAGAGGGTAGAGATTCGTCTAAACAAATTTGGTTTTTGCTTTCAGTTATAGGCTTCGTTACAGATATAAAATGAAAATGTAGTAGTGAAGTGGTTTATCATTTAAGAGAAACTTTTGTAGGCACGACTTGACAGTAGTTGTAATTTTTTTTTGGGCGAAAGAAATTTTCAATAAAATTAATAGGTTGTTTTTGAACTTATCGTATTTAATATTGAAATTTAGAACTCATGGCCCAAATAGAACTACTCAAAATAAAAGTGGCCAGATTTCGAAAATGGCTACTTCTTTTATTAACCCATACTATATTTATTAATACAGTGGAATCTCAATAACTCAAATGTCAAGGGAAATGCAAAAAAAATCGAGTTAACGAGTTGTCAACTTAAGAACTTTGAGATACATATGGTTGTGTCGACAAGGAATAAACAACGTTCACAGCGGTGTTACTTAGAAAGTTTCATGAATGTATTGATTCATTGCACGTGTTCAAGACAAAAACAATGGATTAGAAGCTCCGAACCCGAACATTCATTTTGGAATTTATTGCTATTATTTCGGGGAATTCCAAGTAAGACGTCATTATATTTTACCAACTACGACTTACGGAGTCTCCTTTTTGAAATTCGAGTTATAGAGTATAAATATGTATTATCAATACTTCGTAGGGAAATAACATTTTGTTCGAGTTACAAAGTCTAAATAATTCGAGATACCGCGTATTTAGGGGTTCTTCGGAAGGGAATGGCAATTTTTTTCGACTTACTGAGGATTTCGACTTAACGAGGTTCGAGTTATTGCTAGTTGTACTCCGCTCCGCTCGGGTGGACATAAAGTGAATTTCTTGATTTTTCTACTTAGTGATCTCTCTATATACTAAATGTGAATACGTTATTTATAAAGAATATTCACTATTTATAAATTATTGAAATAATTTCAATAACTACTTCAATAATAATATTTAGCTGTGCACGTGGTTCTGCTTGAGTCATTTTTTTATATCGAGCTTTTTATATTGAACTCTATCATGACTTTTTAGTTTTTGATTTAGTAGCGATATCTGTCACAACGTAAATCAGAAATTTTACTTAAATTACCCGTAAAAGTTACACACACTCATAACTTTTATACATTCGGACATTGTCTTTGGTTTCTATTCTAACGAAAATAACAAAATAAACGACTGTATTGATTGCTATGTCACCTCGCTGAGATTCGATTTATAGGCGCGATTAAACAATGAAATTTGTTTTACGACTTAACTATATATTACTTAATATAAATATCAACATAAAATTTGGTTGCCTGTAAAGTCGGTATACGGGCGAAAGTTTACGTGACAACGACTTTGAATGGTAAAATCATTTTAATGTGAATATTCGTATAGTAGGAAGAAGGATGAAATAATCAATTTAAAACATTTATTTATATAAATTTAACACGCACTGAATTTCATATTAACAAAATTTTATTTTTACCTTACACATACATACGTATTTATATACAAATATACATACAATAACTTGCAATACATTTGCAAGCTAAACCGATCATAAGTGGGAAGACGCAAGGCGCGGCCTCTCTCGTTCGGTGACTCATCGTTACGTTACCGAGCGTTACACTTTTCATAAGTGACTCCCAGCCGCAACCTAATTTAAGACGTTGTCACGTCAATATAAATAACACACGCACGGTTTACAATATAAATGCGAAAACGAACGAATAAAAATTAAATCTCTAAGATGTTTTCCATATCGCTTCCAGAAAAAAAGTTAGAAGCAAGAAATCGCGTGTCATGAAAACGTGTAGAAAGTTGAGCTCCAGTTTCTTTCGAACTAGAAAAAGTAATAGAGCCTTCAGATTAATCTCCGCTTCAGAGGTTCCCAACGCAGATACGGAACGAGGTGTCCACGAACCATCGACTTACTAATTCACCTTCAAAATTTCCAAAAAATACCACTTATGGTTTTGGAAGATTTTTTGATTTCCTTCTCCATATGTTTCTCAAGCTAGCTCTTTATCCATAGCTGATTTTAACTATCCTAGTTTTAAACCTGATCGTAACACATTTAGTTGAATGTTTCTTTAAATGTAATTATTTTCCGTATTAACTAAACTGTGTATGTAACAGAATCGTAGTTTAAAATGTGAAAGTAATTTTAACAAGTCAGTCAAATCCGAGTCGATTTGATAATATAAATTATCGCTATGGTTCTTGGCCACAGTGAACAATACAATTTTATATAATAAATGTCTCCTGTTCACGACTATTTTGCATTTCCCACAAAATTTCAGAGCTTCGAGGTTTTCTTTTAAGGGTTCCTCTAAGAATATATAAGACTCAATATTCTTTATATTTCTTTTTATATTTTAGGCTCCGCAGTTGCGTAGATAAAAGGGACGGCTAGATTTTTACATATTTTTTTAAAATCTTATTAATTATGCATTTCGAGATTGAAATATATTTATATTTCTTATAACAACCAAATTAAAAAAAAAAAAACTGTATATGAAACATGTAAGAAAATATTCTAGCAGTTCTAAACTAAAACATTGTCATTCTTAACAAAACTGCAATAAAAATACATTTTTGTCAAAACGTTGCGATGTGATGTATTATTATCAAATTAATTCAAAGGTAGTCTTCAATTTTTGTTATGGTCTCTAAAATGATAGTGAAGGCTAACTATTTCACCCAAATGGAACACGAAACTTGATCTTTTAGGAGGGTTTTTAAATAATGCTTTTAATATAGAACGTTCTAACTGCTTTTCTCAAATTGTGCCCTAGAGGGCGCGACTATAGATCTCTATTTGTTTCTCGATAATGAGAATGAAACGGATGTGCATTGAACGAGCTCAGGAAATAAACTCTACAAAGAAACTAGTGTGATCTAAAAAGCTTTTAAAGCTTCAGTAATAAGGTAAAAAACGGAATAAAACAAAAGCATGAAACTTTCAGAGTAATTTAAATGTAAGCGAGACGGCGGCCGGTACATTTATTAGCGCTCCCGAACCTGAGAGCGGAAGTTTAAAAAAAATCCTTACGCGGTGTAAGAAATAAATCATTCTGGCACTCCATTGTGTTTTATGAAACGGATACACATACGACTGGCGGAGAGGGTGGACAAATAGAATTTCAGAAAAATATACCCGTTAAGTCAGAGTCGTAGGAGTGAATTCACTTTAGTGAATGAGTTCAGCACGGCCAAATATTTATGCGTTTGGTCCCGGCTTTGCGTATTTTACAAGTTTTTTAATAACAACAATAGAAAGGACCACATGTCCTAGAGTCAGCTTAAAAAAACATTGGACAAGTGTAGATAGGGCTTTTACCCTGAGGATTCCGTATGAACTTAATTTGTATGTATATACTACACCCATCAACAGCCTTGAAGATTTTTGGTTGCTTTCGGTACCATAGAAGATGAAGAATTTGGAATCATTAATTGTTTTCCTCTTTTTATTTATATTGTTGATTCAATAAAATATATACATTTAATAATGATGTCATAAGTTTATTTAGTCTTTTTTCATTATCACGAAAAATGAACGTCCACATAAAAATTATACTAAGTTTTGTGCTTATTCGTAATTGACAATACCAAAATTAAAACAAAAATATTTTGTTCATAAATTAAATCCCAATTGTAGGGCTTATGGGTCGAACCGCCTATCTTATATAAGAATATTGTGGGAGAATCTCTAGGCATCAGTAGTCCGGTGATTAAAAATCCTCCACAACGTAATCTTCCAATACAAAAATGAGTCTCGCAACGCAATTCGTCACAGATGGGGATCTGAAACTGCTCGAAATGTTTCGTGTAAATGAACAGTGCTCAGTGCGCTCGGTCGGTTACGCGAAAACTTGGCTCGACGCGTTTTTATAGTTGTCATAAAGACGATAGGCGAAATACTGGATACATTAGTCGTCTTATACGATATCCTTTTCCTTGGAGGTAGATAATTCAACAAAATAAAAATGTATTTATAACTATGTCATCGATTTAAACACGTTTATTTTTATTGAATTTAAAGCATTTAATAATCATTCTTAATGTTTGTTTAAAATTTTGTATTCATGACAAATAAAATAGGTATCGTTTTGCTAGTATAAAATGATTTCGTCTAAAGAAGTTCAATTTACTAACCAGGAGCCCTGCTGTCTTTACGAGCGCTAGACTACTTGAAATGTGCTAATTCTGAATTCAATTAAAACTGCATAGAGTTGGTTAGGTAAAGTCTCTATCTAGAGTTGAACTTCTGGATTTTATTACCGAAATCGTTTTAAATTTTTAAAACAAAACATATTTTAATTGATTAGAAGCCTTGGAGAACATGTTTTGTATTAAAAAAAAACCTAAGATGTAGAAGGAATCACCAAAATTAATCTACATAAATGACAAAATATTAGAAATAAAACGAACGTTTTACTCTTATTTCAAACGTGAAAGTTTGTGAAGATGGACGGATTTTATTACTGTTTCATTACTTTTTATCGATACGTTTTATTTTAAAAACTGTAACGGATTTTATTGAAACTTTATACGAGTAAAGTTTATGCTATAACCTATAATTTATAATGCGGCTTCGTTCGTGTGCACTTGGAAATAAATTTTTACTTCTGACGATCGGTTATCAAAAGCAATGTTAAAGAGAAGGTTAAGTTCAACGTCGAACAGGACCGAAATAGGGATTAGGACCGTGAGTGGATTTTTTGTGATAAAAAAATTTGCTGTAATACGTGTTTTTGGTGTAAGAGTATAGATCTGGGATAACGTAATTGGAATTGAATCGAGGACAGAACCGAGGTCTAGACCAAGAGCGGAAACCAGCGAGACCAGGATCAGAATCGTGAGAGAGATTGAGACGTCTTCATCGTTCGATACATGAACGATACAAAAGAATTTATACTATGCCCACGCGGGTGGAGCTGTGGACCCTGGACCCAAAGCTAGTTTAACATGACATCTGTGGCATATAGCAAAGCTTTAGATAGACGAAGTTCTTATATAAGTAAGTACTGCGTATGCACGTCTTTATGCAACGGTCTTTGGATCCGCATCGGTATTCACAAAACTAAAAAGGGCAAATACATTGTACAGACATTTTATGTGGAAAACATACATTTTAGAAACAAGTGTAAGAGTTACTCCTTGACCACGGGCGAATTGACCAATGAGTTTTTAAGTATCATTAAATCATTCGCTTCATGCCCGGAGAATACAACGCGCCGTCGTTCGGTTGCAAAAATTAGCAGAAACGGCCTTTAGCTATCTACAATCCAGAATAGACGGCTTAAAGGCCGAACGCTTCAGTCTAAAAAAAATATCGAAGGGGAGCATGCCTTAGTAGTGCCATCGTTGAAGCCTAACTACGACTTTTTATGCCTAAGGGATAACCGTTAGCCTCTTTTTTGTAAAGCCTAAGAACTAATATATTCTGCTCTGAGCTCTTTCATAATCAATACGTGTATATCGAATGATGTCTTAATAAGATCATCCACTATAATCAATGATTTAAATGAATATTTGGGCACAAGGTGCTACCTTAATATTTTTTTATTTCAAAACAGATGTCTCTCTTTATTGAGCTGTAACGAATTTCATTACATAAAGTAAAATTTGACTCACCGGTTATGTATATCAGATAATTAAAATGACAATAATAAATAGATTTGGAGAAGATGATAAGATCAATCATTTAATAAGAAATTGTACAATATTCCGTACTTTTATTCTAGAAATAACACTATTGATTATTGTTTTGTTGTCATATAATGACCATTGAAGTAATTTTAATAAACAAATAATAGTTTGGTTCTTTGAAGTAAGTGATAGTTATTTTAATACAAAAAATAACATGACAAATATTTTGAATTCAACAGACAATTGCTTATGGCAAGTAATTATAATAATTTTGCGATAGATATACGTATCATTTCTGAGACATTTAAACTTACATGCCGGCATCATCAAACATTCACACAACTGAACTTTACGAAGCGTGAATTTTTAGTTGCGCCATATACACTAATCCACATCTATAATGAGGTTCTTTTTAGGGATCTATAGTTAAAGGCACGAATATCTTCGCATTATGAAGAAATATTTTTTTTCATACTTCACTGTAAAATAATTTTTAAGTTTAAGTTTTTTCCTCTCAGACATATATATTTTACAGTTTGTTAGCTATCAAAGTCATAAACTTTTTACTCTCTTTACTCTATAAATCTGAAAAAAAATAACGGAGGTTCTTAAATAAATTTATTACGAATACATCTACTAAAACTCGTTTCAAATTCTTTAGAAGTTACTTCACAATTATTAATTGTCAAAAGGAACAATTTGACCACCGGCGCACATAGGCAGGTACGTCGATTTTAATATAATAACAGATAACTACTATTTAAACATTTGCTTGTGGCTTTTTAATTAACTTAAATTTTCAAATTTTTAAAGAATGATGCCATACTCTAAAGTTACTGCAGACATCACTACGCTTCGTTTAATGCGGAACCGTGGATGCGGGCGTTTGACTTCCAACTTGGCCGGTTTTCGGTGCTCTAGAAGCTGCCCTCAAACATGCACTTCGTTAGATGAACAGATGATGAATCAGATTGGCAGCATCATGTGCGATTTGTACATAACGCGATCCGTCATCTCCAAAATAAAAAAAGCTTCAAATACGAATTCGCAATTCACCGAGCTTTCGCGAGCGCCGATCGCAGATATGACTGACGACGCGACAGACCCGGCGGACCACAGAAAGATCCTACCGTTTTGCGGCTGAGGGCGTTTCGCACGCTCGCGGGCCGTGGGCGAGTTCACCTCGCCCCGAATTTAATACGACCGCGCGGCTTGTAGCAAAATGAACCGCGGAAAGCTCGCCCCCGAGCCGTTGTAAAATTTTCATGTTAATGTATTCACCGTCTCTTGAATTTTTGATATTTCGAACGTTCCGGTCGAGGCAAATTAATTTGCATATTTTTTTTTCAGTGTGCGTTGTGAGTAATGTTTTAACGGAGTTGAAGATGCATTTTGTATGTTGTATAATCTGATATTATCGATTAATTTATAATGAAAAGAAAAATAAATTTTAGGACACTAAGTCAATTGGAATTGATTTGAAAAAAATTTTGGCTGATTCGTATTAAGAACGTAAAAAAGGAAATTACTTTGTTGTTCCATTCTCTTGTCTGTTTTATATTTCATTAATTGCATGCATAATGATAAATATCCACCAATGCATAAATACACGTATGCAACGAAAAAAGATGGGGTGGATTTTAATTATTTTATAAATATTTATTTTTAAGCGAGAAAACTTTTTGAATTTCTTTTTAGATTATACCAATTTCTGTCCGCATTGAATTTGCGAATATCAGATACGAGCTTAATTTTCACTTAAAAGCAAGACTAAACTGATTAAAGTGATCATTTTCGTAGATTAATTACTTTAATTAAAACGATAATACCGACGCGAAAACGTTGGTAATGTGCGAAAAGGTAGCGATAGCCCGAGGACGCATCTTATCGAGATTACCTCGGCCCACGGCCCGAATAAATAAGCAAACGCGTAGAACAAACGAACCTTCGGATGATGAAGAAAGGTTTTCCTTGTCCAGCGTTAAAACACGTCGGAGAGATGAACGGGCGATCGATAAGCACCTTCTTAGCGCTTTTAGCGTGTTATTATTTTGCTGTTAGGTCTACGCTTCTATTAGCTCACTCTTTGTTCATTATTTCGTAAATGATGACATATTTACTATGGATTCTAATAACTACTCAGTAAATGAAATATATTAAAGTCCCTTAATCAAAGGCAAACCCTTACATGTTTATCCAATGCGTTTGTTTGTCTCTTTGTACGTCATAGGCTTATAAATATGATAATTTTTGACGGTTTTGATTAGATTGCTTGGCGAGTATATACCTTAAGTAAATAGCTATATAATTACGCAGAGGAATCATGGAATAAAAAATAGAAGTAGTGTTCTAAATAAATCCTTTTATGCCGATTCTATTGTGTGAAGTGAGTCATTGGGTAAGTATTTAAAAATGCCTTAAGGATTTCTAAGTTAGTTTTCCTCTTTGATGTATATTTACGGTATGTTTGTTTCAAAAGTCGTTATCTTTGTATTCCACCCATTTAATATGTCTTAAAAATAAAAAAAAAATCGAAATATATATTTTTAATTCAATTGATGCTGTATCCGTTTGATTTCTACTTACTACAATTTAAAACTTCAAGCTACGGAGTCCTGCACGTGGATGTCCAACTGCCATCTAGGGCGATCATTGAATTAGTAAAATCGCTAAACGGTTCCAATAGTGGATTTTGAAAATTGTGTTTGTTACGTTAAAGCTATTGAATGAATTTCGATAAGGCTTTCGTGTAATTTAGAATTATGTCCAAATAATAAGTTAATTTTTAATCATCGTATTGTACGTCTCGTTCATAACCTATCATCGAGATAATTATTATAAATACATCATCTGAAACATTTGAATGTTGACCAATCCAAATAATTTATATGCTGTTATATGTAATACTTTGGTCTTACTAGGTGACGATTCGTAGTGGTTCTGTGTATGTGTTGCTATTTGCTCCTGTGTTTGATAATAGAGTTAATGCGAGACTAAACAAGCGAATGAGGACTTGTTGACGCTATTGTATATACGAATTGAAAAACGTCATCAAAAAGTCTATGTGTTTTACCCCCCAGCGAACGGAGCGGAGAGAAACAAGTATAGAGGGTCGAAATTATAAAAACACAAGAAAATTAATGGATGTGTATAAAGCGATATTATCTTTTAAAGTTGAACTTTAAACAGATGATGCCCCTTCAGTTGCACTATAGACATTTTATGAGAAATCGCTAATGTTACTAAACTGACAAACAATGTCAAACAACAGCAACATCGTTGATAACGATGCCATTAGCTTGTAAATCACGATTGGAGTTTGTTATGTTGTTTATAAGGAAAATACTGCAAGTTAAACATGCTCCAGAACTGGGTTAGCGGGTTCCGTTGAACTGGCGCTCAACGAGGTCGTCGAGTGTCATTAATCTCTCTCGCTCGATAATACAAACAATTGCCGCAACGGAATGTTTGTTTGCATAAATGAAACGATAAACAAATATAATCAGAGACAATGGGTAGGAAAAAAAAATTATCCTTGTTCCGTTCAGACAACGAGCATGCTTCGCTTTTCGATGTTTTCCCTTTGGAAAATACCGTCTGTGTGGATTGCGACATTTAAAAAAAATGTCTGATACAAAGTGTTTTAACATTATGTTCTTTCATTATCCCGCTCAGGAACCGTGTGTAATCTCAAGTAAACAAATCAAAAATATTATGTCGACTCAAGGTATCGTTTACGACGCCACTCCTCTTTGCGGGTAACAACAATTGTCAAATCTTTTAAAAATTATTTTTTGAAGTTATACTTCTTTAGACGCGCTATGAAAAAATGTTGAGAGTGAAATTTTAAGATGCCCGCGCATCTGTGTAACGCAAAATTAACAGGTTAAAGGTGCCCGCTTCAAATTCGAATTCGAATTCCGAATAATGAGAGAATTTATGTTACATTACACATAGAAAATAAATATTTATTTATTTAATTTTTAAAATTTAATCTGAATTTTATTGACTGTGTTGATAATCCTTTTCCAGTCCTTTATTATTTTATTGTAATTAATTATTTGCATGCAATTAAAAACTATTTTTTAATGATGTCAAAGAAGTGTAACTTCTCACGCGCGTACATAAGTACACGCACGATTTTTTTAAACCATGAAAAGATTAGTATTTATTTAAAAAATATATATTAGTATTACTGGTCTTACGTCTGTTCAGGAATTGCGATGCAGCGTCATGAAGTTAAACTACTTAGTACAGTTTTAAAGATGCTGCATCGGAAGTATGAAATTATTTTTTATTCGCTGATTCAGTTCCCATTAGACACTCACATTAGATTAGGCGCTCACTGATTTAGCTGCTTTTGGTACATACCTATATAAACCTAATACGTACTTAATAATGAATAAAATACTCATATATATATATATATATATATATATATATATATATATATATATATATATACCTCTTATTTACATTATCAGTGCCATTTCCATTATTTTTTATAGAGACATAAATTCTATCTATAATTAAAATGTATTTCTTGCTTTTATACGTTTTTCTACTAGCAAGTAGGTATCTACTTATATGTACAGTTATTTCAGTCATTTTGTCATTTTAATAATTAATAAATAAATTTCGACACGTATTTATTTAGGCTTTCTTTTAGATTGAATAGAATTTATCTGTTCGAAAGACAAATGATGGAGGTAACGATGTATGTTGGAACACACGAATATTAACACTGTGATTCTCAAATGAAAAATACATCGAGGCTAGATCCATTTCAGTACTTTTCATTTTCTATCATATTATTAACTGGATGTGTCCTGTAGGTTCATAGAGTCTTAAATTTGACTTATGAATGTCCGTATCATACATGATGAAAACATAACTGGGTGCATCTTTGACACATTATATAAAAACATAAGAAAAAGCAAATAACTTTTGGTTCCTGAAACTAACGTGTTCAAACATACAAAAAAACTTTTCAGCTATTTGATACTAGTAAACATTTTTATAACTTGCTTGCTGAAATCGAATCATTTTTCGTTCTTCAAAACAATATATTTTATATATAGCTATCAGAATAGCCCAGCATTTGCAGAACAGCGACAATAGCCAACCGGCACATGGTTTTTACGATGTTGGCAGAAAAGCAACATTGGCCCCTAAAGGGCAACGGCGTGGTGCAAAAATTTGTATACAAAAAAATATTGATCTACTCGACATAATAATAATAATAAATTGGAACATAATGTCGTTTATCTTAAGGATTGCAGTGTATTAATGCACCTAATTAACGCACGTTAATTAGGTCATGCGGTTGCAGCGGCATTCGGAAGCGTGTTCGTATACGATGCTTTATCAGGAAGTGCGCAAACACTGTTCGTTGATAAATAGGGTACCCCTTGTTTGCGCGCCGTGCGCGGCCGCAGACGAGCTGGAACCGCGCCAAGCGAAGTCGAATACTACATATCGGCAATTTTTGAATGTTATATGAGCGCCATCTGGATTGCAGAGAGCGTTTTTGGAAGACACAGGAATATAAATATTTTAATTTTGGTCAATCGAAAGTAATGTAACTTATGTGTGTTGTGTATAGTATTTTACTATAACTAAAATAAGGAAATTTTCTGATCTGGTCTTTTACTGACGTAACAATGTAGAATATTCAAATGAGCGATGGTGGCTGATGATGCATTATACTAGCTGAATGAGCGATGGTGACTGATAAGGGGCAGTGGCCAATTGAGCGGCGGTGGCCAGTTGAGTGATGGTCGCCAATTGAGCGGCAGTGACTAATTGAGCGATGATGGCCCATTGAGAGACGGTAGCCAATTGAGGAATTGTAGTTAACTGAGTGCTGGTAGTCTATTGAATGATGGTGATCTTATGAGTATTGGTAGCGGATCGAGAGATTGTTATCGAGTAAGTGGTGGTTGTTGAATTAATGGGGATGGGGTTGAGTTAATGGGGATGGATGGCCCATTGTTCATTGCCTACGAATGAAAAGAGTGTTTTAAGAGTAGAAAGCTTGATCACGTGTAATTTCGCTAATGAGTTTTAACTTAAGCCAAGTGATGACTTGCTTGCCAAGTAAGTAATACCTTAGAGTTCACATGGTCATCGCATTATCCAACGGTCTTAAGTAGTTTCTATCAATCATTAGACCAATATGGGGAGGTTCAGGGGTCCAAGATTCACACTTTGTGTTTGTAACACGTTGATAGTTAAAATACAATTCAAGTTGGATTTTCATTCATTAACCGCCGTTTGATACAACCTGAATTAACTGTTTACGTAGTAAATATGATATGTTTTCGAGTTGTGCATAGTAATTTAATTTTTAGCATTAAGCAGAATTGGTGAACGTCTTTCATAAATAACGCTATTGGAAGGAAAATTAATTTAATTCTTATTCGGGCCGCCCTGCGGCGTCCCGAGCGGGACATAATTTGTTATGCGGGGGCACGCTTTTAATTAATTCGGGGAACATCTGTTCGCTCCGAGGGCGCCACCTACCGTTTTAACATCCGCCCACGTATTGGCGATGCGACGGCTTTGAAAAAAAAAAGATCGAGTAATCCTTGGATCATGTTCTGATTCCAAAACAATAAAATTATATATTATTACATAGTGATCATAAATTCATCGATTTTAAGAAAGTAAAGTTTTGTCTTAAGCATTTTGCTTTTCGACAAATGCTACATTGCAAGATTATCGGGATCAAGTTAAAACTTAAATTTACCTTCAATATGTACGACAGTTTCACGCATGAACAGATTCGTTGCTCGTAGTAATATTATGGTGTATTTTGGCGCTGAAATTGTTGAAGTGTGTCACGCAGCGAGAAACCGAACTGTCAAAAAGAATAAGAATGCAACCGAAGTACGCGTTTTATCCCAATACAACGACTGCAGTGAATAGCTGGATAAGTGCCGATAGACATCTTGGTGGCTGTCTGCATGCGACGTCACAGCCAGCAAAACGTGTAATAAGCAAAGACTACGGTTTTCCGCAAATAGTATTTTTGTCAGCGCGTAATCGCCTATGTTATGTATGTGAAGGTAAAGGTTATGAAAATCTCGCTTGCGATCAATTGTGTGTGATCCAAACCACACAACGTGGCGAGCGTTGCTATCAACTTAGAACTAGAAAGTCAGCGGAGATGAGTCCAAATAAGAGATTTATTGCTGCTGTTTGCGCTCCAAGTATTGGTCTGTCATGGGATTACGGCCGTGGGGCATGTAAAGACATACAAAGTCTTGAGTGTTGTCATTGTAACCCACGAACTTCTAAAAAAATGATAGATCTTTAACTTCGAGACTGCCAAAGTGTCGATATTATAGGCACGCTCCAAACATATATCTGAATTATGAAACGTAGTATAGAAATACGTTTCAATTCATAGTCGGGATAACAAGAATTTGTTATGTGATTGTTTCGATAACTATAAAAACTAAAATTATTATTGCAGCAAATTGGAATGAAGTGGAAGTATCCAATTAAATTGCCTATTTCATAAGTAACTTAAGATGTTGAGTTCGAAAATTTGTTTCTATAGATGATGTAGTCGATGTGATCGTACAGAGAGCGAGTGCTATTTGCAGGTGCATGTAAAAAAACAATGTATTCTGCGTGACACAATGCAATGCGTGTAAGCGTTTCATCAAGAGGAATATTACTGCATCGCCGTCGTCGTTCAACATTTTTCTTTTATTTTGCACAGAGACAGATCATGTTTTGGAATGGAATACAATATAGGATCTTTTTTATACAAACGAAAATATATAATAATAACACAATATTGTTGTTAAGTAAATGCTATTCAAACTCGACACGAGTTAAAAAGGGCACCCCGCATATTATGCCTAATTTAATTGTATGAATCTTATAATGTACAGAGATAATACACGACGAAATAAATATTCATTAATATTTTCAGGATTCATAAAATATCCAATTTCATGACATTAGTAATTGTTAAATAATTAGGTCATCACTCGAATTCGATTGCAACGATTTTTATTACAATAGTTTTACACTGTAATTCAATTACTTTCTTTTTCATTTACGACACAATGAAAAATGCGTAATCAAACGTGAGACCATTCGAAAGTGGCAAACTAGAATTCTCAGCATGTATACCATGATACCCACAAACGAGACACACGCGCGACAAAATCTGTCACTTCAAAGAAGTACATTCTCGTGCACACCTCACTTGATTCAGACGGCGTAACGCTGTGAATTTCGGAGTGAACCTGCTCGTTAGCCTCATTTTATTCGTCTGCCGGTTGACGTTTCTTTTTGCTATATTATCTCTTTCAACAAACTCTATGATTTATTAGTCCAGTTCCCAGTACGATAATTAAAATGCACGTTTGTTTAATTGACGAAACTTTAAATATAAGATACTATATGACTTTTTTTAAATTGAATATAATTTAAAACACAATTGTTCTGTATCATAATTCGAATGGGGAGTTATCGCGTTGAGGATAAATGACCAAATATTTACACGTGAATAATGTTTAGCAACACTAGTAAGCTTTCACTTTTTATATTAAGGATATATACGGTCTTGAGTGGAACCATTACAAAAAAAAATGTCAGCTAGTCAGAGCGTTGCCTTCCAACTAAAAAGTGTCGGATTCTAATTCTGACAAAAGGTGAACAGACTTTTTAATTTTGTCAAATTCAACTACTCGTTTGGTAATTCGAAGAATACGCTAAGACCTTGCCAACGTAGTTGACAACGGACTTAGCAATTACCAATCGGCGCTGGGCAAAAGGGCTGAAATTCTGAGTATCTCGATCTGAAATAATAAGATCGTGGGAGGGTACGCCAGTCCAGAGAAGTAATAAAAATTTATCGCAATGACAACAACAATAACAGTAAAATTAAATATACTTAAGTATATTTTCCTACTTTCTAATTGTGGATGCTGTTTCTCTTCCCATCTTCTATACACTGTTGTTTTCAATGTCACTCCACTAAAACGCGATTAGAATTATACCCGATTCCTAGGCGCTTCACTCATAATGAAGGAAATCAAATTAATAGAGAATGATCATTAAGTGTGTAACTTTAAGAAGCACATGAGTAAAAAATTTAGAAACACTTCAGTTTCAAAAAATCGATTCGAACTACAAAGTGAGGTGGAAACGTTCTTGACAAATTTCCTATGTTTATATTATTAAATTTGTTTTATTTTATAATTTAATCATTTCATATTTTTGGTGTATTATTAATTTTTAGAAATTCCCTCGTGTTTCAGAATGAATATTTTTTAATGTCTTAGAGTAATAGTTATAGAATAATTTGCTAAAAATGAAACGACAGGTAGATCTTTCTTTGCTTTTAACTTTGTGTATGTACGTACAAAATTTTGATGTGAAACATCTATACGCGCGTTGGACTTGGGTAAAACCAAGATGTTTCAAAATTCATAAGACTCTTGGTTTTGGCCTACGCCATTTGCGCCGTTGCGTTGTGCACAGTTAATGCGTTATCCCTACAGGTATCGAGGTATCGTCTACCTGTGTTATACGTAGGTAGAGAGGTTAACGCGTTGGTATGAGGCAAGACCAAGCGTCTCACACTTCGAAGACGCTTAGTTTTGACCTAAGCTGTGTGCGTCTGATGGTGTATTTCCTCCTGCGATGAAGCTTTTTATATAACAATAAACATTGATTTCTATATACAATATATAAAATGTTATATATTGTATCTATATGTACAATATATAACATTTTGTTACGTCTATACATATTGCCATGGCGCTTTCTTCACCGCCGCGTAAGCCCGCACTTCCGATTTCTTCTATGATCGCTTCGGAGAATGGATTTATTGCCGTGTGGGTAGAAATGATGGACAGCGTGGATTTTTCAACTTCTATATTGAGCACGAGCTTTGCATGTTGTGGCCGTAATACAACTGCTAGCATTACGGCGCTTGCCCTTAGTCCAAAGGCTGTTAAGCCCGTGGACTTTTCCGGCTTCATCTAAGCGGCCAGAAGGCACAGGGGTGCCAACGGTACGAAGGTCAGGAACCATTCCGGGTTACCCCGACCTAATAATAACGTCCGGGTGAATATGTTGCCCCGGGAAGAGACAAAAATAACTAAAACTACCTATTACGTGTATAATAGATATTAAAATAGACGACGCTTGAAAAAGCGAGTAGTGGAGGGGGTGGCAAAAATCGCGAAAGGCGGTTATAAAACTAACGGTTCCGGTTGAGGGCGTTATGCCCTTGAATCACTGAATTTAAAATTAAAATTCAAAAAATTACCTATAAACGTTACGTAAAAACGTAACGTAACATAACTGAATTTAAATTCGGAATGGATTAACCATCACTAACAGAGTTTGACCGCTAACCGTGACGCTGAGCGAAGCCCGTCCCCAAAGGGCCGCTGCTGGTCAACATGCGGTCGCACTCACGCATTTAATGGAAAAACCATTTACGAGCGTAAAAACACGCGAAATAACTAAAATAGCGATCGGCATCGGAGTGTGAAAACTACTGGAGCGCACCCTAGGCGCAGAAACCGTGTGCGGGCTCGGCGTGCAGACGGCAGGGTAGCCGGAGCTTGTCACCGGGACGGACGCTCGTGGCTTAACTGCCGCCGCGCGGTTTACGCTGCGCGGCACCCCACACACTCGTACACGCGCGGAGCCCGGCACTACGGAACGCGGCTCGAAGGAACACTGCCACGCAGTAACACACTAAACTAAACGGGTGGTCCAGAGGACTGAACCGATCGCAACGGAGGAAAAAACGGAACTGAATACAACTGCGACGGATGCACCTAAATGGCTGCAATTTATAAATGGCGCATCCGCCTGCACATATGAGCTGCATACATTATACACGAGAGGGCGTGGCCATATACTTCACATACTTTCCGTAAGAGCACCCCACGCGCTCGATAGATCGATTCTCAGCCGTACCATATAGACCACCCCGGCTCTCGGACTCCTATTGATCTCCCCGTCAAGGCACACAATTTAGTATGGGATTCATATGTGCATCACAATATTTTCGTATTCAAGTAAAACACAATAAAACAAAGTATATTCTAATAAATAATTCAAACAAACATTACAAATAATCCTAATAACTAATCCCTACCCGGGTAATAAAACACATGTACGTAAATTGTTTAATAGACACAAAAAACAAGACAATCCTTAACCTAAGTCTGTATAAATTATTTGTAAAATCATTTATTTCATACAAATTATTTTCTACACATCACATCTCATTTATAAATTAAGTGCGTGGCTGTCCATAACACATTAAATAAACCTATATATATATATATATATATATATATATATATACGGTATATACGGTAATATATATAAAATAATACGGTATACAACATGACGCACTTATTTTGTTTTGTATAAATTCATAGGGGCTATTCTTATACGAATGAGCCTTCGCTCATTCCCTAATTCTCAGAATCACTATTCAAAAATTGGAATATTAGTGATTCTCAGAATCACTAATATTCCTATTTCTCAAGACGTGTGGGTACTAGCTCAAAAATATATCATATATTTCTATTTATTTATTGTTTATCACGCAATATATTGATTTCATTCAATTTGCTGTTATTCATGTTTTTCAAAGACAGTTCGTATGGCGTATCTAATGAAGTACAAAATATTTAATATTGTTGAGACCTGCTACACAAAGTTTCAAATGAAAACGATTGTTAAGGATCGACATACAAACTAAGAGTAAGGATACATTGACACTCAAGGGTGAAATTGTATGACATATTTTTCTATTTTACTAATATAATATTCCATTTCTCTATTTTCTATTAGCACTTGAACTATATACGTTTTGGGCTATTAAATTTTTTTAGTCTATACATCTTCATTTTTATTTACTTTCATACTTTCATACTTTTATAACGTCCAGTGAAGCGGGTGGGCGATTGCTAGTGACAAATAAAATAAATGATTTCAATTGATAGAGTTCGTTGATCATCGTCTGTGGTGATATTTTTAAAATGTATATTTCGTTTTATATCAAATATGCAAGTGCTACAAATGTTTTTAAATAAGATGTTGCAATTATAAAAAGTTTTATTTGTTTAAATTCATTGCATTGTTTTATTTCCGTTTTAAGGATCGAAGGTGTGTCGTATTTAGTCATTTTGTTTTTGAAAAATTGATTACATAAGTTATATTAGAGAGAAAGTTCATCTTTCGTACATGAGCATATTATTTCCATGGCTATTATACTGTTTTTATTGATGAAAGGTAAATATTAGACTATCAGATCTTAATAAATTAGTTCTAGATATTAAAAACAATAAAATCAATAATGTTTTTGTGTATTTTAACAAAATTAAACACTCGATCGATTTGCCATTAATAACCGCTGTTGAAGACCGTGTACTGCTTACGCTGGAAATATATGTTTGCAACTGGAAACAAATTTAAAACAAAGTCCTTAATCCTTTACATAGATCGCGTATCAACTAGAGCATAAATATGGGATTATTATATAAATAATAATTATATAACAATTTGTTCATTTGTGTTTTATGTGTATGTATATTAGGCATTATATACACCTTTTATTAGGTCGGGGAAAAAGTTTTTTCGTATTATATACACAAATTGAATATAATTTTTCATCATATTTATATTTATATGCTATTTTGTTCAATAAATTGTCATCATTTTGTAGGTAGTGCTATAAACCCACTGTTGCAGAAATTTTGGGATTTCTGATCAAAAAAATGTGACAAGTAGTTTTCATAGTCCTCTCTTGATTTAACCTAACACTACCTAAATTAATTAAAGAGAACGAAACAGGTGAAAATCTGAGGGTGCAACCAAACTTTCTCAATATTTGCAGAGTGGCTAAAGATGTGTGTGGTCTGGCGTTATCATGGTAAAAGTAAAAATCATACCCTTTCTGTTGATCAATTCCGGCTATTTTTTTTCTACTTCTTGCTCGAGTCTCATCAGATGTTGGCAGTAGAGACCCGAGTTGATAGTTTTTTGCGGCGGTAAAAACTCATAATGTATAATGCTCTTTTAATCCCACCATATACATATCATCAATATGATGATATGTATATGGTGGGCGAATTCATTTGGGTATAATTAATAATCTATGGAGTTTGGGAAAAGGCTTGCTTGCCTTTTGACCATGATCTTTTTCACACATTCTTGTATCAGGTAATCCTTTTTTTCATCACCAGTGATCAATCTTTTCAAAAACGGTTCGGTTTCATTGCGTTTCAATAGAGAATCGCAAATGAGTACATGATTCATTAGATTTTTTTCAGTGAGCTCGTGAGGGACTGAAGTATCGAGCTTGGCATAGACTTTATTCGTAAAAGGTCGACCAGAGCAAGGTTCATCAAGTTTTATGCTACTATTACCGACACGGCATTAGGTTTATAAACGTCACAATTTTTTTTCGCGGCTTACGTTCTGTTTTTTCGTTTTTGTAAGAAAACTTTAAAAAGAAACGAATTTTTACGTTAGATTCACTCATTTTAGTGAACAGAAATACAATAGAAAAAAGCCGGGACACTCTTTTTACTTTTTTTTTTAAATATCATATATTTCATGGTCTCAAAACTACCCATATACAAATTGCACAACCAAAGAGTATTTACTTATAAAATACGAAACCTTTACTTATAAAACACGAAAAAACTTTTTCATTATAGGTATCATCAGTATCATCAGTTGTTTAGCATTTAATAAATATTACGAATAATATAAACTCATACTTCTTTCTCAGGGACCATAAATTTCCACATGGTACGATATTTGCATATCTTTTTTCCTTCGTTGACGTCTATTAATCTCTTCATATAAGCTTGTCGGTTTCGGGTGCTAAAAATTTGGCCGTTTTCTAATATGCCATCAATTTTGTCTGCATAGAATTCTCTAGGGCAACCCTTGCCGACCTTTCCACACACACATCCTCTCTACATATTTGTTTTGTCAGTCTTCTTTTATTCATCTTTCCAGATGGCAAAACCACCGCAACATACCTTTTTCTACTCTAGTCACTACATCTTCGTTCAAATCATACCATTCTCTAACATCACTGCTTCTACATCTATCCTTCTGAGACACTCCAAATATACTACGGAGAGATCACATCTCCACTGCATTGATCCTACTTTCATTTTTCTTCTACCATACCTAGCTTTTACTCTTATACATAAGCACAGGGATCAGGACTCCATTATGGATAGCCAAACGCACTTATCGTGAGACGCTTTTACTATTCACCATAGCAAGCAAGGCCCCATTCACTTTATTTCTCGTGTTTACTCTCTATCATATTTAACATCGTTTCTAAACAAACTACTTAAGTTTTCATTTTTTTTCATTGTTCGACTTTTTCTTGTTACATATTTATATATAATCGCATTCATTCGTGTTTTCGCCACTTTCAACCACCATTAGTATTATCAATGTTTATTTTCATACCTCTTTTTTAACAGAATCCATACCATTTTCTGCAGCTCGCACGCCGACGTCGCAAGGTTTACTTGTTCGTCGGCGTATAGGAGGGTTTTGACAGACAGCTCATCTACTCTTAGTCTATATCTTATACTCTTTCAGATTGTGTAGACAGCCATCCATGAATAGATTGAACAACTATCGTGGTATTGTACACATTCATGTACGTTACCTCTGCGGATGTCAAACCAGTCTGTATACGCCCCATTTATTCTGAAGCAAGCACTGGAGTCCCTGTATAAGGATTGTAGTGCCCGTATCAATCCGTTACTTACACCATTCGTGTATAGGGTATTTATAGATCTTACTCTATCATGAGCTTTTTTTCAAATCTACGTAAATGCAGAAAACTTTTTGCCCTTTGACCAAAAATTTTCTGTAATGTTTCATACAGTTTGCCGATGAAGTTAAGGAGGCTTAATTTGAGTGAGCCTTTGCTTTCATAGATGGGAATTCCCTTCTTTTTCATCATATTCCACCAAAGTTGCTTGTTTGTCCGGAAGTTATCCGAGAATATCTTGTCATAGCGTTCTTTTGTTCCATTCTTTCTTCTTTTCTAGCATTCTTTAGCTCGTGTTTTTACATCTTTATATGTACTCACAGTCTCTTCTAGTCTCTTCTAGTCAGTCTCTCTCGTTTCTCTTTTAGTCAGTCTCTTTCGACCTGTCCTTGCTTTCTACTCTGTGATTGGCCTTAGAAAACAGTAAATCCAGACATGCTTTCTTCAAGCATTCATTATCTTTCTTACCAACATTTGTTCTTTTATCCATTTATTATAAGTTTTCTATAAATGAGTTTAATTAAATAGTGAGAGACTGTTCAAAAACGGCAAAAGCACAAAAACTCTAAATCACAAACATAGATTAAGTGCGTCATAAAAAAATACTTATATATATTTTTTATTTTATAAGTATATATACTCTTTATATACAAGCAGAGCCTACAGATCTCTATCTTTGTACAGATACAGGTATACGGACACGGCGAATGAACCGCAAGCCGGAGTACATTCATCGAAATGCGCGAATTTTCCGGGACAAAGTTATTCGGCGCCGGTATTTGTCTTTTTTTCCGGCGGCACATTTTCGGGTAGCGCCGTGAAATTACCTTTAGCCGCGCGCCGGCTTCATGGGGTCATCCGTCAATTTTTTTGTTGTTTCATACGAAAACATCTTGAAGATGGAAGACCCGCGTTTTTTATTTGAGCACACCTAAACGAGGAACCGAGAAGTATGCAATATTTTCAGAGTTACCTACAAGATGCTCAATAAATTCGTTCAGGATAGTTAATATTTGTTTGGCGTTGATGCTAGAAGTAAAGACGTGATTTTAAAAGTACATAAATTTTAATATCGATAGAGTGCAATGCGGTTGGAAATTTCCATTGCTTGATTACCCTTATCTGAAATTATTCACGATATGTTCTTCAATCACCTAAAGCACAATTGCTTTTTTCAATTGTTGCCATAGTATTAATCGATGTTCCATCTTTTTGTCTTTGTTTTGTTGTTAAATTCGTATAGATTAAATGTTTTCACTCACTTAACGACGTAAATGTTTAACTGATCACGGTGTGAAATATTAACACATCATATAGAGATTAAATACGAATGCAATTATTTACAAATAAATAGTTTTTTATACAATGGAAAAATGTATGCTTGTTTGCTAATTTTTTTAGGTGTCAAACTTTTGGAATAAGCGAATACGTAGTTTTTGTTTATATTTATTACGAGGCTAGTGACAGTTGTAGCGGATGATTCATAAACATAGAGTTTTACATGTATAACTAGCTTCCACCCGCGGCCCTGCCCGTATAGAGGTAGAATGAATTTCTTCATTTTATATACTGATTAATAACCATGATTCCGATCGGTACCTCGTTGTCCGTTCTGATCCCGGTACTGCTTACAATGCTAACTTGTCTCACTCTCCATTGTGACCGCGGAGGTGCTTTTGATTTCGAACTTCGTCTTGATTTATGTAGAATCCGATTCTACAGTCCCGTTCTCGATTCCAATACCACTCTTAACGCTGATTTTTTAATTGTTTTTTATTAAAATTCCAGATTACAATATTTTAGTCTCATTCTAGATTCTAATTTAGCCCCACACTGAATTCTAACCTTGCTTTAATTCTCGAGTTCGATCTCCGCCTTCGACTCTTGATTTAATTTTCAACTCGTTTGCAATTTCGTTAGCAGTCAAGGTTCCGTTTGGATGAGTCAAATTGTAATATAAAAATAAAACTTAAGCGATATTCAGTGAAGCGATATAGCACTACTATGCAATGGATGCCAAAACAAAATGTTTATAGCTTATTTTATTTGAGAATTTCTTATTTTACAAGTAAATTTTACAAAACCGGTTTAGTTTTATCTAATAATGCCAATACGCAGACGAAATCGGGTACAGTTGCTAGTTCTATTTTCTTTATAGAAACTTTTCCGGTCGTGAGTACAACATATGGTCAGTTTCGTTCTAATTGGATGAATGGTTTAGGAACGTAAAGAAGACGAACAAAATACACATTTATTTTTATACATTATGCAGTCCTACTTCCCTCTGCCCATAATTATGAAAGATGGGTCTCATAATTTATAATGAGCAATATATATACCAAATTTTGTAGTCGTACCTAGCTCTATAAAATTCATACAAAAATCAACCCACTTTTACTTCGATAAAAAGTGAATTTTAAAAAAAATCTTCCTCATTGGGTCCTCATACAAATTATTATCTGGTCCAATTTAATTTCGATCGTTTTCGCAAATCTCGCGGTGAATGAACACCTGTGAGTTCTTTTCTTCAATTATGAACTTATTGTTTTCATTATGCATTATTTAATAAACTACGTCATCATTTTTGAACTTTGGGTTTTCCACGGCCGCCCGGTGCGGGTCATAAGTGCGGGGGCCGGTGAAGACTATCGTCACCCGTGCGACGCCGACGTCCGCGACCGACAGCTTAACGTATACTTCAAAACACGAAGCGTGTGATTTAGGTCGACGTAAGCTCAAAACTCATAGTTAAAGCAGCTGTGGTTAGGGCCGAACCCGGTACTTTCTTATGTGAAGGCGGAGCTGTAACTACCGAGCGATACTGCTCCGTACTGATTAAACTATTCGGTTTTTATAAGAATTCATGAAGGGTTTTTGAAGAAAACCATATTCAAATTTCATTTGATAAATTTCTTTAATTTTTAACATAAGAACCGTCTCTGTGATTGAAATTTAAAAATATATCTATTGTGTTGTGGACTTATTTGGTTAATATTTTCGCTATACGTTTTATTTATTTAGATCAAACCGTTTAGGCAGCGCACACCTATAAATCTACCAAACGTCTAGGTTTTTCTGACTTCAATTACTATTATTATGACTTCTTAATGAAAACATATTTTTTTGAAAAATTAAAAATAGCCTTACTATCAAGAATCAGAATCATAGTTTCCTATTAGTGACAGAATTTTCGAAATTGGATAAATAGTTCCGAAGATTACTCCCTACATTCAAGTTTACTTTATTTATTTATTAAATTTTTTTTTCTTTACAAATTAGTATAAACAAATGACAACCAAACACTTCTTTCGTTTCAAATGAAATGACAACGCGATACGCGAAAATCACGATCGTACTTGTATTAAAAAACTCGACTTGACCTCAAGATTTACTATGAATGCATTAGAATTACTGTATAACTTATCACGTTAATGTTTTAATTAATTATATATATAAAATATTTTTTTATTATTATTATTTTATTTGTTATATATATATCATAAATAAAATAATATAAAATGTAATATAAATGCTATTTCTTGTCATTATTTCACGGCTACACTCGTATTTTCTAAAACAAGTTGCAATGAATCCGTTGACACTAATATCGACAGCACAAATACTGATAGTACCAAAACCAAATTGAATATTTTTTTATTGCAATCCCATCTTCTAAATTGAGTTTGGGAGTTATGACTGACTTCCACAGACTTTTTTCAGACATTATACTGTAGCGTGAATACGAAATTTTCAGCGGGTAGACAACTATTGTGGGCAGATGACACTAACAGAACAATAAATACGGAAACATACTGTATTTTAAGTATAATGATGTATTCACGCGCATATCATAAGGTAATGAATTGCAAACTGTATATCTAAATTTGTGTGATACTTAAATATCTTTTTTACTTCTCGATTCGGGTACTTCAGTAAAATTTGGATCTTTTAAATATGTAACCAATTATGCCTGCATAAGTTTTTGTACGAGACCTTTTGCAAAATTATACATCTCACATATTTGCTCTGTGGGTTTTCATTTATTATATCGTTGTCCAAATTAGGATCATTTATCATATCACTATTTCTATATTTAATTTTTAAATATGCATATTACACATATAGTTAATATATAG